>VWYO01015775.1:304456-314814 GCA_013400275.1 Rhadina sibilatrix
GTGGCCGGGCGGAGCCGCGAGAAGCTGCGGGCGGTGCTGGAGCGGGCGGCCCAGCGGCTGGGTACGGGCCGCGGCCGGGGCGGGGGGCGCAGCGCCGCTGCCCGGGGAGGCGCGGCGGGGCGGGGGTGCGGGAAGGGCTGAGGAGCGAAACGGGGCGAGCCCCGGGCGCTGCGCCGGGGAGGAGGGGGCTCGTCCCGGGCGGAGCGGTGTCGGTGACGGCGGTCTCCGGTGCGCAGGGAAGGCGGCGCCCGGGGAGGAGGTCGGCGTGCTGCTCTGCGATGTGGGCGACGCGGGCTCGCTGGCCACCATGGCGAGGCAGACCCGGCTGGTGCTCAACTGCGTGGGCCCGGTGAGTGCGGGGATGCGGGCGGGGCGGTGCCCCCGCGGCCTCCGCCCCCTCCGGGCACGGAGAGCGGCCGCGGCCGCGCAGAGACGGCGCAGCGCTCGGAACTCCAGCCCGGGGTTCCAAGTACAGCTGTGTAGCGCAGTGCCGAAGGGTTTCCCACCGCCATCGCAGGTGGTGCGCTTCACGGACGGGTCTCCGCACTGAAATACAGCGGGGTTGGTTTTCAGTCTTTCACAGGCAGGCTAAGATACCGATGGTAAAGTTCGGCCCAGCGTTTTGGTTTGGGCCAAAATGCCAGTGGTGCTAGGGTTAAACGTGGAGCTGGAAAAGGCGCCCACAGGCTTGCTGCCAGAAGCGCTTGGCCCTTTTAAAACTACAGCGACAGTATTTCCAGTGCATTCAGAGCATCAAAGTGTGCGACTTGGAAGTTGGGTCATGACCATGTCTTTGAAATTCAGAGTGTTTAAGTAACTCAGAGAATACGCTGATAATAGGAGTGTAGAAAGTGTAAAGTGAAATTAATGGCAGTATTCGGTTGGTCTTGGTGATCTGATTTTATGAGATAAATTGGGTGCAGTACTCTGCAGCAAGCTCCATTATCAGCAGTGAAGTTTATGGTTTTTTCTCCCCACACTCCCAATAGAAGTGCTGTTGAATTTTAGTCCCACTTAAAAAAATCGATAGACACGAGGTTCACTTTTATTGCAGAGATGTACTTTAGGTAAAGCACACTGGTGCTTTAAAGTCGTGGTGTGTGGGTTTTCTTTTGTTACATCTGGTGTTCTTTCCTTCTATAGTATAGATTCTTTGGAGAACCTGTGGTAGAAGCTTGTGTTGAAAATGGTGCAAGCTGCATTGACATTAGTGGAGAACCTCAGGTATGTGATAGTAAAAAACCACTACCTTATATTAAGGCTCTGCAAAAGGAGTCTTTGTTTAGTATGTTTCTGTTAATGTTTCTGAGCATGAAGACAAATTCTGCCTCCTGATCTACAATTTTAAGATGCAGTAATTATTTTGAAGTACGCTATACTTAGTTGTATAGTTTTCTTGCCTTTAAGACAGGGATCACTCTTTGGTTCTCTGTGGAAATCCCAAATTGCTGGATTCTGCTTCAAGCCTCTGTTGTGATTCTGCATAGGAATTTTGTACTTTTCACTGCTGTGAAACTTTCATGCTGCAGACCAAGAATAGCATATATTTGTCAAAGATACTTGGTTTGAAGCATGGAGGGTGCTATGATGTGACAGTGAAGCACTGCTGGCTAATACTGGGTACGGCCAAGAATGAATTTCAGCTTAAAATATTTGTTCTGGCTGTGTTTCAGTTTCTGGAAGGAATGTACCTGAAATACAATGAAAAAGCTGCAGAAAAGGGAGTGTACGTTGTTGGAAGCTGTGGCTTTGACTCCATACCGGCGGATATGGGAGTGCTGTACACCAGAGACAAGTTGAAAGGTGACTAGAATAAGTGTATTTTTATGGTGAAAAAGGAATGCAGGTTATGCTGTCATCTGGTTTCCTAAAGCAGCAGTGGTCCTGTGGAAACTCTTCCAGTGTCTTTCAGTGTTTCACCTGCCTTTTCCAGGTGACCAGTTTCAACCCACTGTGGTAGAGAGAAATGTGAAGTCATACTCCCATTGGATGGGTCACTGGGTAGGGGAGGGATTCATGGTTGTGCTGCTCACTGAGAGGGCCCTGTGATGAGCTCAGCTGTTGAGAGCATGGTGCTAATAACACTGAGGTCGTGGGTTCCAACCCCATGTGGCCATTCACTTAAGGGTTGGACTCAGTGATGCTCATGGGTCCCCTCCAGCTCGGAATATTCTGTGAATCTCAGAGGACAGAATGTTCAGCAGTGAGCAGCAGGCTGCTCAGCCAATGTGTGGATGTCCCTAGGCAGCCTCAGCACTCTTGTACAGTGAGAATCTTATAGGGAAGAGACAGTGGGAAGGGGTCCACAGACTGGGGGATAATCAGGTTTCCCAAGTTTCCTTTTTCAGCTGCAAGCTCCGAGAAGCTGTTGTGTGAGTGTAAGTAGCAGGACAGTGCCATACAGTGCCTTTCACTTTAATAGCAGCTAGAGGGTAACTGAGAGAGAAGTATATTAAAAAAAAATAAGTGAGAGTATTTAATTCTGTGTAAATAGTACTTGATCCTGATCCCAGATGAGGATACTCTGTTCATCAGGTCTGACTTTCAGTTGGGAGGATCCAATGGGTATCCAAATGTTTTGGTTTTATGGACTATTAAAAAGGCTGCTAAATGGGATTAGTTTACATCGGAGACAGCATTCAGTTGAAGAAACTTCAGATCTGACTACAGGAGAAACAAAGCATGGAAATGAGTATCTGGATGTTCATGAGGTTGTAATTTGATGTTTGATACCTGTTTTGAATAAAGATGTCTTTTATCTCTTCCTGTTTTGACTTTATGGCATTATCCCTGTCTATCCAGTTGCTTGCTATATTGAAATTTATCTATACAAATCCAGTTTTCCAGTCTCAGAAGGAACTAAGCAAAGCAAAACAAATCAGAATTTGGAGGCATTGTGTTGTTCTGCTATTCATCAAACTAAGCATTCTTTGCAAAACATTATTTTAAGCTATGCTAAAATTAAGTATTTTGGGATATTTTTGTGGTTTGGATTTTTTGGGGGCTTGTAGGTTGTTTTGTTGGTGGGTTTTTTTGTAGTTTGGATGTACCAAAATTTTTAAGTTCATGTTCACTTTCACAGCCCACATCATCCTTTGTTTTGAAACTTGGAGGAAAACCAAATGTGGCTCTCAATATTACTTTCCCTTTTTTTAAATTAATTTTTTATTGTGCCAAGTGATGGTTTCCCCTTCCTTGCAGGTACCTTGACTGCTGTTGAGAGTTTCCTGTCAGTGAAATCTGGGCCTGAGGTTAGTTGGTTTCTCTCTTCCTGAAACTCAGGAGTATTTGTGATAACATCACCATAGCCCATCAGAATAACTGTTGCTACATTAAGTCACACCAAGGAGCAAACTGGCAGGTCTTTGATGATAAGTCTTACGAACTTTATTCTTTAGGAGCTACTGAAAGTATCCTAAGCAAACACCCTTTTGTAAGGTCTGTTTGCAGAGCTGTCTACCTACATTTTGCTCTGGTAAGCAGTTCCAAGAATTATTTTGCTTTTGCAGAGATGTGGGAAGGATTCTTACACAAGTGAAATGTAATAGGTCCACCACAATAGGTGTATTGCCAGTAATCCTAGTGTTAGGCTGTTTGGATTTTTTGTTTGTTGGTGGGGGGAGAGTTGTTTCAATGTACTTTCATGCATGTAATGATAATACCCGTAGGCAGTAATTGTATTAATGTGTAATATATGTAATAATTCTAATGTTGTTGTTAAAACAATGCAACAAGGATCCAAGCCAGTCTTGATGCCCAACACCAAACACTACTGCTCCTGGTATGAGCACTCATCTTGCCTTACAAACTGTTTTTGTTCTTAAAAACATCTGGAGGTGTGGAGGAAGCCCATGGAATGGTGGAGTAGTATCTGTCTGTTAAGGAACAGGGGATAGTAGTTAATGGGAATGTATAAATCTGTATGTTGGGTATGAAGACATATATTTAAATATATAGCATAAGTTCAAAGTGTTGGTAAGAAGGGATTTCAGTGATGAGAATTAACTACACTGAGATGGTTAGAAGAGCTACAGATATGTATTAATTTCTGTGGGTCCTGAGTATGTTGCAGATCATGTGGAATGAGGGGTGGAGGTTGGGTCAGGTCTGGCTGATCTGGAGTTCATTTCCCCCCAGCAGCCCCCACAGTGCTGTGCTTTGTGTGGCAGCTACAGAGGTGTCAGTAACACAGCAGTGTTCTGGCTGCTGCTGAGCAGTGTTGGCACAGCACTGAGGCTGCCTCTGCAGCACTCCCTCCCTCACCTTGTAGGCTGGGAGGGGACACAGCCAGGACAGTTGCCCCAAACTGACCAAAGGGATATTCCATACTGTGTGAGTTCTGCTCAGGAATAAAGGCCAAGGGAAAGGAGGAGAAGAGTGGGAGTAGGGGGGTGGGGAGGCATTTTTACTATTACACCTTTGATTCCACGTGCAGCTTTTGCTTTATTAAATTGCCTTTATCTGGACACACAAGGGATTTTTCCATCTTCTTTTCCTCTCTCCCTATCTTAGTTAGGGAGGAGAGTTACAGTGTCTTGGTGAGCACCTGGCATCCAGCCCCAAGGTCAACCCACACCATTTCAATAGACTATCATCGTAACATGTATATGTAATCATTGTAATACATGTAGTGATTCTAATACATTAAAATAATCCATGAAACCTTTCAATACTGAGCTAATTACAGTTTTGTGGTATGTCACAAGGGTGTTGGTGTACACGATGGGACCTGGAAGTCAGCTGTCTATGGCCTTGCAGATGAAGACAACCTGAAGAAGCTTCGCAGACAGATAGGATATGCCCCTGTTCCAGTAGTTGGTGCAAAGCTTAAAAAAAGGTACAAGCATAAGATGTGGAATATGTGGTCTCCATAAATCTCCAGTATTTATGAAACAGATTGCTACAGTATTAAATACTAAAAAGATGCATTTAGGACTTTAGTATGAACACACAGACACTCATCTAGTAGAATTAAGTTCAGTTTTACTGATGTTCATACCTTACTGAAAAGAGAACATGTCCCAGCATTTACTGGGTCTCAAAGTTAACGCGCTCTAAAGGACTTTTAGTGACATGGGAAACTTTTGATTTCAGAAGTGATTACTAGAATGGAGAGGAAAAAATGAAGACTATTATATTGATTACTAAATTCATCCTTGATATAGTGCAAATAGTGAATGATATATAGTGATATATATGTAGTGAATTTTGAGGGAGCCTGGGATGTATTTGGAATTGCTTGCTTTCAGTGAAAAGAAATGTCACAAAAATTCTTGAGAGAAAACTGGGAATGGTAAGGCCATTGTGGTCAGTTTCTTTCAGTTTGTTTGAAGATTGGAACATTTTTTTCTGATTTAATTTTTTTTTCATTTGCAGAGGATTTTTGTTCTACAGTCCAGAATTCAAGGAATACTGTATTACATTCATGGGATCTGATGGTTCTGTGGTGAAAAGGACTCAGCGTTACTTGCACACCGAGTTGCAGCAAACACCTGTAAGTTACTGTTATTTCTACACTGTGTCTTCTGGGTGCACTGGCCTGTTTCGTGCTACTTGACAGTCTGGCTGATGAGCCTGCCTTTGGCTGGTAGCATGGTAGTTATGAGATTGTCTTGTCAGGTTCTCCTGCTGTCTGATTTCTGGGTATGTATTTGTAGGGAATGGAAATCTTAGGTCTCAGAAATATTTGAAAGGTAGCCTTCATGATAAATACATTAAATTCTGTTTCTGTGCAGAGACCTTTCTTGTTGTATCAGCAGAGCTTCTGAAAGCATCATAATTGTAGTCTGTGGTAGCTGTAGCCAGCTCAGTATATTGTAGCAAATATTCTGATAAAGAATTCATATGCTGCTCGTTTATATCTTAAGATTTCTTTGATGCTTGGTTCTCCAGTGTGCAGAATAAAGGCAGTGTGAAGTTATGGTGGTGGAAAAGATGATTAATTTTTGCTTTCTATGGTTTTCTGAGAGGAGATGAGCACCAGCAATCTGTAACTTCTGTGTAGAATCACAGGCATCAGTTAAGTGATGAGGGTGAGATGGTGCTTTAAAAATGCACTAGGAAGCTACAAACGTGAAAGGCTTGCCATTGTTTTTTCAGTTTCTCTTTAAGCACAGAGGAGAAGAGGAAGATCTAGCAGAGAAGCCTGAAACTGGATACCAAAACACATCTTTCTGTAAAGATTTCTGTTCTTGTTTACTATGTATGCTCCGTCTTCACTCTGTAGTCACATTGTCTTCCCAGAATGAATGATAAAGTGAAGCATTCTTCAAACAGTTCCTTAGAACTAAGACAGGGCTTGTTGAAAGCCCTGTTTAAACTGATATATGTTGTATGAAACTGATATATGTTGTATGAAACAACTGCACCTCCTTAGGGTAGATTGATTTATAAAAATCAATTGATGGAAAAAAATAATGTAAATCCTATCACTGAAAATACATTTTTGCTTCAGGTCCAGTATGGCGCTTACGTGACTTTAGGTGGTCTTGGCTCTGTTATCAAGCTGATGTTTATGGGCATGTTATTTCTTCTTCTGGTGAAGTTTAACTTTGGAAGAAAACTTCTGACAAAAGTAAGTTTTCAAAACACAAAATGATGTTGTGTTTGGAGATACCTTTTCCCCCCTCTGATTTACTGTTGGTCTTTCTTTGTCTTTTTCTGCCTTTTTTTTGTTTTTCCTCTCCTCTATTCATACAGTACCCGAAATTTTTCTCTGGTGGATACTTCACAAAGGAAGGACCAACCCAGAAGCAGGTAACTGACTGTTTTCTACCACAGTTATAGAACACATTTGTTGCATTAAATGTGGAATAGTGATTCAGAATCAACTGCTTAGCCTCAAAGAAATAATTTCTAAATGAATCACAGAATATTCTGAGTTAGAAGGGACTCACAAGGATCATCAAAATCCAACTCCTGGCTCTGCACAGGACACTCCAAGAGTCACACCATGTGCCTGACAGCATTGTCCAAGAACTTCTTGATCTCTGTCATGCTTGGTGGTGTGGTTGCTTCCCTGAGGAGCCTGTGCCAGTGCCCAACCACCCTCTGGGTGAAGAACCTTTTCCTGATACCACCCTAAACCTCCCCTGACACAGCTCCAGGCCATTCCCTCAGGTCCTGTCACTGTCACCACAGAGAAGAGATCGGTGCCTGCCCCTCCTCTTCCCCTCACAAGGAAGGTGCAACTGCAGGGAGCTCTCCCCTCAATCTCCTCCAGGCTGAACAGATCCAGTGACCTCAGCCACTCCTCATACAGCTTCCCCCCTAGGGCCAAAAGCATGCTGTGTGTGCCTGTTCAGATAGTTATTGGGTACTTAAATAATCATGCATTCTGCTCTTAGCCATCAAAGTATGTGTAATTCCTATGAGGAATAAATGGATAATGTTGCTGGGCCTGATGTATTCCCATGGATGGCTCAGAGCACTCTATCAAAGGTGATGACCAAGGGAGATTGATTAGCAAAAACCCAAGACTGAAGGTACTGAGAGAACAGACTTTAGTACAAGGAAAGAGCCAACAAAGTGGAAGCAATTAAAAATTTAGATTATACCTTTTAAGCAGTAATTCAAAATAACTCCTCTCATGTTTAAATGGATTATAGTATTTGCCAGGATTCTATAGATAGAATTTGGATACTTATATTTACTACTTGTGCTTTCCTGGTAGCAATCAGTTTCTCTTTTGGTGACCATGTTTTCTTGACCACTACAGATGGATGGAACCTCTTTTACAATGACTTTCTTTGGTGAGGGTTACAGTGAGGGACAAGATCCCCAGAATGGCAAACCAAATGTGAAGATCTGCACTGAAGTGAAAGGACCAGGTATGTGTTAGTAGCAGCTGACTGGTTTTGCCTAGCATTCCCTGCTCTAAAATACGTTTATGATTGCACTGCTGTCTCTTTCACCCAAGAAGCACTTACAACATGAACAAAGCCAACAGCCTTTACAGTGTGTTAACTTGGATACTAGAATTCATTGTGACCTGGTTTTTGAAATAGCCAGTTCACTTACATTCTTGTAATTCTCTTTCCTCTGACTTTCCCTGGTCTAATTTTCATTTTTGCAGAGCAGACCTATTGAAGGAAGAGGACTTTAAGGATAATTTTTAGTTGTTACAGCCTGGACTTAGTACTTTGTTTATTTCCAGTTCGCTGAGAGTGAACTTAAACAGGTCCAGTGTGCTATAATTCCCAACTATCACATACTTTTGTTCAGGTCATTCATTCCTTGAGGGGAGATGACACCTGAAGTTTGGAGAGAGCAAGAATGTACATTCAGAAAGGAGTTACTGTAGCATAGCTTCTTTGAATAACTAGAGATGCAGCAGAATGCAAGTGTTTCATGGTAACATTCTGAATTTAAGCACAGGATGGGGAAAGCTCTTGCTGTGTCAGAGAGCCCTCTGTCAACCATGATGTGGTCTCACACAACTCACAGTTGTGTGGTTAGAGGCCATTATGTGAGGCAGTATTTGTCTGGATTAGATCTTAAGGACTTCACCAGCTACTTGGTTTGATTACTAGGTTGAAAAAAAGCTGTTCTTAAATGGGAAAGGCTGTTATATTGCCAAAGATATTATTATTCAGAATGCTGTAGGGAAGAGTAAGATTACATGCTACATTTCAACATGCAATATTTCACTGGTGGGGTTTGTTTTGGTTTTTTTTGTCAGAGCCTGGATATATTGCTACACCAATTGCAATGGTTCAAGCAGCTCTGTCTCTTCTGGAAGATGCAGCTTCTTTGCCTAAAAGGTAAGTACTTTCCCATGCTGAGCAGCTTACAGCTACTGTGTGCAGATGTTTCTTTGAAAATACACTTGATCAGCCCTGTGGATTTGTGTTACCTCATCCAACTGGCTGTGCAAGGGAGATGCTTCACCACAGGCTGATTTAAAGCCACTTGCTCTTCACCAGCTGATCAGTTTGAAAGGATGTAGTCATAGGCTTTTAGTCAGGCCTTTGCATCAATGTCTTTATGTTAATGGAGTGGTTTCTGTAGAGCTTGCTGGATGCAGAAATTATTATAACCACCCTGCCAAATTCCTCACCCACTCTCTTCGCAGACAAAATTTTCTTTCTTAGTCAGGGAAGCACATCTCTAGCTTCACAAAAAGGTGTCCCCCTCAATCACTGTGCCACTAATGGTTTTCCTTTTTCATTTTCACTAACAGGGGGGGAGTATATTCTCCAGGAGCTGCCTTCTCCAAAACAAAACTGATTGATCGCCTCAACAAGCGTGGTGTTGAGTTCTCTGTTATTAGCAAGCCTGAAGTCTGAAGTCAAAACGTAACTGTATGAACTTAACACCTTTCCTGGGTCTAACTCTAATAAAACTCATTTGGCTGCAAAAGCCTAATCATAAAATAGTTTCACTGTGCTATTGTTTGCAGTAGAAACAGAAGAAAATTCGAGTTAAAAGCTATAATAGTATTTGCTATAGTGAGCAAACCCCTAAAGGGTGGATATTAAATTGGTAACTTCTTGGGTACTAATTCTGGAATTTTAATCTCATTTATCTAAGTTCAGGTTCCTACTTCATGGACCCACTATAGCATGTGCTTCACAAGTAACTATAGCTGCCTTGCTTCACCCCATTCTGCAACTCTGTAAAGCAGGCAGCCTGGGAAGACAAGTGCCTTAGCAGATGAAGCTACTATAGTTATTCCTCATTGTGTTTGGTATATGTCTGTATTAACATCTTTAATTAATCTTTCCTTTATTTAATAATTGTTCTGGTTGCAGATCTATGTGTAGTTTCTGTAGCTAGGTAAGTTAGTCACGAACTGTATTGTGCTTTTGCTTCTGTAAAGAAGAGGTTTGTTCTGTTGATTGTTTTTGGACTCTGACCTGATGTGATCCAGGTTCTGGGTGCACTGGCCTGTTTCACACTACTTGATACTGTGGCTGATGAGCCTGCTTTTTGCTGTTAGCATAAGAACTATGAGAGGGTCTTGTCCTGCTGTCTGATTTCTGGGTTTGTATTTGTGGGCAATGGAAGCCTTGAGTCACAGGAATATGTGAAAGGTAGCCTTCATGGTTTTCAGGGGTGTGAATACATTAAATTCTGTTTCTGTGTAGAGGCTTTTTTTGTTGTATCAGTAGAACACAAAAACTATGAAGATTACTCTGAGATGTATAAAAGTCATAAAAGTCTCTATCTCCCTCAGCTGCGTCACATTCACCTTTATTCTGAGGCAAATCACAAACACATCGATGCTTTATAGTATCACAGCTGTATTGAAGATTGCTTTATGGATGGGTTCACTATATGGTGGTGGTTTAGATGCTGCTTCTGAAGTTTATGCTGTCACTAGACTGTCTTCAGTAACCTAAAGTTAAAAAACATCT
>VWYO01015776.1:9053-48099 GCA_013400275.1 Rhadina sibilatrix
TTTTTTTGTAAAATTGCCTCAGTATTTCCCCACTGGTTGGATCTACTACAGTTTTTTTACTTTGTCATTTAATAGCTTGTTCAAAAGGATAAAAAAACTCAATGGGCTCCTGGTAGAGTGCAGTAATATCAGTGTTTGTGTTCTCAGGGTTTTTCTTTCTCTGGAGCATAATGGTTGAACTAAGTTTTGTGGTGAAGAACAACCCACTGGGCTAATGGCAATAAACCTGAAAACAGTGAGAGACTTGTTCACTCAGGTTCAATGTGTGAATAGCTCTGTAAAGCTCTAATTAGGACCCTGGTTCTCAATAGGCAATTAAGTATCAGTTTGGTTATCCAAATGAAGGGATTAAGATGAAAATGTACCATTCACATTATAGTAGAATAAAAAGTTCTGCATTTCTGTTGGTTGACTGGCATTATAGTGGACTCTCTCAGAAATACCTTTAAATGTGCCTGTGTGAGGCAGAAAACTGAAATGTAGTTTCAGAACACTGCCTGCAAGGAATTTCTTATGGCAATGATGCAGTCACTGAATAAGCTAAGGCTGACATTTTTTCCTTAAGGAAGATATCCCTTAGCCTCTGGAAAAATGAGCATTATTGTGTATCAATAAAAATAAAATTAGTGCCATAATTTCAGCTGGCAGTTTGTTTGTTTTGTCAATCCTTCCTCATCTCCTCACTCTCAGTTATTTCATGGATATCTGAATGCACACTGCAATATGGGACATATATATTTATACTTTAAGGATTGTTTTTCAGATAGAAGGAAATGTTTAATTTTAGTAATCTAATCAACCTAAAGCAGGTACCCTGGATTCACATATTTTATGAGGTTTTACACCTGTGAAATACCTTTGGCTATACCCACCAATTTCTTTGAAGTTTTTCTGCTTCCCAAGGCTAAACCTCAGTTCATTTTTTCCCTCTTGGCATAAATATTTCAGCATTTAAAATTCTTTAAAAATCTTTTTACGCATTTCATTTGCTACTTTCTAACAATACCCATATTGGCATAGAAATATAGTTCAGACAAGCATTGCAGAATATAAGGCTAGCAAGGTCCAGAAAAAAAATTCAGACTTGAGGATAATTTTCAGAATTTTAGAATTATGCAGTAGCAAGTACTTCTTACTATTCTCCAAAGCAGGATTTCATATGTTCTATTGTTTAAATGATAGAAGACTGTTTGTGCCCAATGCCAGAATAAAGGTTTAATGATTGTCCTGGTTTTGCTGAAAATTAGGAAGGAGAATGGAATTTCATAGGTGCCAAAAAGTGATTGCTAAGGACAGAGAAAAACCTGAAACAGGTCATTGCCTCAGGCAGTACATTCTCCCACACATGCTGATGTGCCCTTACTTTTACTCTTCCCAATTGTCTGTATGAAAAGCAAACATCATGTTTCTACAGAGCCTTTCTTCACTTTTCTTCGAGTCCCTTAAAAGTCAATCTCACTTAGTTTTTTTCTTCTACACCAGTACATAATCTAGATGAGACAGTGCATAAGGTTTTTTCCCCAAAATTTTCAAGATCTAGACTTCGTTAATCTGAGGAACAGAAAAGGTTATTGTAACCTAACCTGTTTTCTTTGTTACACTGGTATTCCTATTTCCAAGTTCATTCAATAAGTCATCGTAAAGGGTGACTGACATTGTAAAAAGTCCTCTACTGAAATTATGCCTGCCTGCCTCCTAATCCCTTAAAACTTCTTTCTAAAGACTTCTCTACATATTCTACCGTAAGCTAAAATTAATTAACAAGTATTTTCAATATTTTGTTTTCTCTATAAGCATAAATCTGTGTAAGTATTGAGTATAGATTTTTCTTATATGATAAAAAAGTAATGAACTATGTGATTTTATTTATATTCTTTAGGAGAGAAACTGTACCATCTTACCCTCTTTTGTGAGCTGATCATGTCAAACTTCTAGATAGAGTGATTTTATTCCTACAATTTCTGATTCCTACAAGTTTCTAATAGATCATAATTACCAATTATTTCATTATTTTGTAATATATACTTTGTTAAAATGATTACTTCATCAATCACATGCCACATAATTAATCAAATGTAATTGACCAAATTAATTCACATTTAATTAATTTGAAACAGAAGGTACTGCTTGAAAAACCATCTTTTAATATAGACTGGAATGGGATCCCCTGGCTTTTGACCATAGTTTGGTACTGTTCATATCTGAATTCCTCAGAAAAATTTGTGAAGCTCCACCTTACAGGTGAAGATCAACAGCTGACATAATGTAATGGAGCCATCGTGAATATCCAACACAACACAAAACAAAACAGAAAAAAAAAAAAACCAACAAAGCAAAACAACAACAACAAAACACCCCAAATCCAAACCTGCCTGTGTTGTCTAGACAACATTTTGAAATGTGGATAATGCTGTCTGAATTTGGGTAGTCTGCAGACATCTTTGGCACATCTACTTTTAACATCATGTTAGACCTTTGATGTGAACATTAGGAAAGGTGATTAAAGGCTCATCACCAAGGACACAGAAGAGCACAGATGGTAGGGAAACCCTAATTGCACAGGTCCTGCCTCACCTCCTCCTCCCAGGGGAGCCTCAGTCCCAATGCCTGGGGTGATATCCATGAAGAGGAGTTATCAGAAAACCTCTCTGGATCACCTTTTGGACTGAGAGGGTTGGCAGTCTTTGGATAGAGGTACGGCACTAACAATGGGATGTGGGAAAAAAACATCTTGGAATTGTAGGTTTCTTATAGGGTGTTTAGGGGAAGCATCAAAGGTGGGAAAGGGGAGGGATCAAGATGGTTTGAAAAGGAAATGTAAGGGAAAAAGAAAGAGAAAAAGATGATAAAAGGGGTTGATTGCATGTAAGCAGATTGCCAGTCAATACTCCTGTGAGGCTGTGTTCTACACTGATCCCTTCAGACTGTTAACTTCTCATTTAATACCATTTCTAGCTGATTTTCTGGTAACTACAGGACTCTATTCTGTGTGCCTGTGTGTGCATGGATGTCCAAGTGCCAGCAATGGGAGTGGTGTCTTTGGTCACAGCCCTGAGTGCCAGAGACCCCAGAGTTCATGCATGTTGTGTGGAAAGGCACACCAGGGTGTGATCACAGCTTATATCCAGCTAGACTAACTAGCAAATGGGGAAGGAGATTTTGGAGTCAAATGTGGCAGCTATCACAAGCCTAGGCCAGAAGGTGAAGAAATTGAAGGGTCTTGAGTCCACCACTGGAGGAACAAGGATGTTCAGACCAGCAACTGGAGAGTCTGTGATGCTTGGGGAATGACTGCTTTATGAATCTGGACCAGCTGCCAGAGGCATTTCTGTCTCTCTGAGGCAGAAGGCAGCTGAGGGACTGGAGGACCCAAGGACCAGCTTTATAATCTGTTTGGTGTCTGTGAGAGACTGGAGGAAATGACTGTCTCAAAACATTTTGTGTGCATGTGTAGGGGAAGGGGAAGGTTGGGTCTTGCCTTTGGTGAGGCTATGCACTGCCCTAAACACCCCAGTGCTCCCTGGACCTGTATCCCAACCTCACAAGGGCTGCAAATCCCTGGCACTCCAGAGGCCATGCTCCACACCTGCCCCTGGAGCTCCTAACCCAGCTCCTGAGTGGTTAGAAGACTGAAAGTCCCAGCTGGGGTAAGGCCCAGGAAGGCCAAAGGGTACTTAAGCAAAGCATGAGGTAAGTATGTGTCTTGACCCTACCTCCTCTTAGAATTTACATCATGTGGATGGAACAGTGATGGAACCAGGAGTGGTAGGTATATTTGTTCTTTTCTGTATCACTCTCTTTTCTTCTAATTCCTTCTTCTCAAAGTCTGAGTAACTTAAAATCAGATGGGCTTGGATTATGCTTAAGATGAATGGGCTAGCTTAACTTTTTGTGCAATGATTTGTGTTGATCGAACATTGCTTCACATTTCAAACCGATTTTCTGAAGTTTTCCAGTAAAATTACTGTTGCTTTCTCTTGGGGACTGTCTTTTTGGCATTTCTCCCTTGCATCTGACTCAAGATACATTAACAAAAAGTAAGCTTGTTTAAGAGAGTCCTCAAGCAAATTCTGGGCCTAAGACCAGGTGCTGGACAGGTCCATAGTATGGGTACCTGTGTGTGTAGGTCTTAGAACCAGCATGTGGAGCGGGGCTGCATCCTTGGGCTCACATGTCCCTATAAGTGGGAAGACCAAGGGTCCAGGGTAGGTTATGTGCCATTGGCTAGCTACAGGAGTGATTCATACTCTAATGGGCTTTTATCCTGATCAGCCAGAAAAAGTACCAGAATGAGGTCGTCAGTGCTGTTTTTGCTAGTGCTGACTCTGTGTGTCTGTGGTGACCTGTGCAGCTGGCTCTGCTTGTGCGTATGTTTTTACTGTTGGATTCAATAATCTTAAAGTTCTTTTCCAGCCTTAATCATTCTATGTGTATGTGTGTGTCTATCAGGAATTCAGTCTTGCTACTTGCTGGGCCTGTGGAGATGGGGCTGTGACAGCTTCTCCTCCATTGGGGTACTGGATTTGGCAACTCCTAACAAATAAGATGCCTTTTGAGGGAAAGCTGTCCTTCATCTTTCTGCTTATTACCTTTCATAATTCCACATTCCTGGTAAGGCACATTCTGGCACTTTTGTGCCAGAAATCTTCTTCAGCTAAATAGTCCTCTGTAGTTCTTTGCAGAAGTCCAGAGGGAATAGCTTTGTTAATGAGGCACTTAAACCAAGAGTTAGATTAATCGGGGGAAGATGTTTCGGTCTACTAAATAAGACTGTGACCTTAATTTCACCTATTCCAGATTTTAGAATGAATATTCCTTTTTGCAGTAACTCTGTCCTGAGCCCAAGCCACTAACTTCAAGTGATGCCTTTGAAAAAAAGGCCATATCTAAAGTCTCAAAGAGCAATGTATGCAATTTATGTATGTTGCCTGTTTTTAAGGTACCCTGGTTACCCAAGAACCATTGAGCTTCAGTTATTTCAGGAGTTAATCAGATTACTGAATAAGTGTTAGTAAGTGTTACATGACTGTGCTGTATGCTTACAAGGAAGACACACATGAAGGAAATACGGAGTTCTTAAAAAAATAAAAAGATGGAGGTGAGGGAAAAGATGGGGCAGGCTAGTTTAGTTGTATCCTAGTAAATACTGGAAACAGTGACTAAGAAACATCTCTTAGTTGTTTCTTCTGTTCCTGTTTAAGACTAATCACACAAAGCACACATTCCCTCCTCCTCACATTACTTGAAATAAGTGACACTAAATCAGACAAATGCAGGCTCTGTGGCTCAGCAGGTGATAATTGAACCCTTGCAGATTGGAAGAGCTCTTGTGCCCTTTTGCTCTGGGCACAACTCTATTTCAGAATTCATTTCTTTCCCAACTTAAAGAAAAACAACTTGCATTACAAGCTAGCCATGTAAATTGCAATTACATGTGATGGATGCTAAATGGAATCTGATTAAATATGAAGAACATGAGTTCAGCTGAGGAGTAGTAATAGTGAAGAGACTAAAACTGAAGTGGAAACCCAGAAGGCATAAACTAAAAACTGTGGTGTGAACCTGAATCTGATCACCAAAATGAAATAAAAATTGACCAAGAGATACTTATAGACATGTGACTATATCTGAGTAAAATAAAAAAAATACTCCTCTATATCTAGACCCTCTCTATCTCTGTCCACTTCATCATAGCTTGAATTTTATCTACCTGCTCTTTCTGACAGGCTTTGCCTGCATCTCTTTTCTTCATTGCAGTACTTTCATATTTTATGCTTCTCACTCTTCAAATGTAAATGTGAACTCTTATTCCTAATACTGTTTCTGTAAATCTACTGAAGAAAAGGAAACTTAATATCTAAGAATTGTTGCATTCTTAGATACTGCTGATTCATGAAAAGGGTAAACAAAAATATCTTTATTACTGGTTTGCACAAAGATTTCAGTGTAGTTATGATCAAGCTTTGTTATTAACACATTCAGAACATTTTGCACTCAAACAGTTGTTTTTAATTTTTTTTATATTAGAAGTCAACCAGGAAGACTGTTGACTATTTGACACACAATCTGTGTCAAAGTAAGCTGGGCAGAACAGAGGAAATTGTTACTAGGATTACAGAGTAAGTCACTTGCTGAGCTCTTTTGCTATCTTTATGGACTGGATTTTTTTCTCCTTCATCTCTGAGAGGCAAAGAATGTAATGCAAATTTCTATTTTATGTGGCTTGCTGAGAAGATCTGAGCCAACTGCTTTATTTGCTGCTTTCCAGTGGGGAAATATCAACCCTAATTTGTCAGATTTTTGATAAAATAGCTGAGCATGTGATTATGTATATAATGTCCTGGATCCAATGAGACTCATTCAGTGCTTTAGAGTGCAATTATTCACTTGTTGATTGGCATATAACAGTCTTGATTTGAAAATCTGAAGCATCATTACATGATTTCCCAAATTATGCACTTAAATGTATCTCTGCTGTGCATATTTCATGCCACATGAATAATTTCTGTATGCGCCAATGATGTTTTGGCTACACTTTTTTAAACAGTGTATAGGCTACCTCTAGGCTCCTATGATATGAAACAGCTTTATCTCTAGTAAGAAGCACAAGCAGAACTATTCCTTGTCTACTTCTCCACACAGGCTCTTACTGTATTAGATACACCTTTATTTTTTTTTTTTCTCTTTTANTTTACCTCTGAAAAGAACTTCACAAAGTCTACTATTAGTCTCCTGGGGAAAAACCCATCAAGCCCTCCCTGCTAGGGAGAAATGAATGCCAAAGCACAACTTCCTACATCACAAGTGACAGGACAAAGGCACAGAATTGGGCCAGATAGTTTTGTCATTCAAAAGCTATCATTAGGAGAGACAGATTGACCACTTCTTCTCATACTTTGACAATGCATAGCTAGATGGCATTTTTTAATTTTTAATTGATAAGGAAGAGCTTCTGAAATGATCAAGTTAGTTATAGAAGCCAAGTTAAAGTCACATACATTGTCAAAAAACTCCTTTATCAACATTCAAAGATGCCTTTTACCTGAAAGTTTATGTATGCCATGAGTTTCTAAATGGGCAGTCCTCAAGCACATCACAGTGAGTCAGGTTAGACAAAAGCAAGGCATCAGGTCAGTTGGAAAAGTGAGTGAACACATTTTGTCTTCTGTAATGAATCCCTCCGAAGCCATTGTTCATCAGGGTCACAGAGCTGTGCTGCAGAAGGTATTGACATCATTAATATGAAAAAAACCCCACACTAAAATAGTATCATTTTTACTCATTCTGTGTTGATCAGAAATCCTTTCCAGAAAGATCTGGGCTCAGTTGTTTATTTACATGGTAGTCAACAGCCAGAGAAAGGTCTTATGTTTTCCAGAGGCAATTCTCTTATGAAAAAAGAGACAATCCCTATGAAATGAAGCCTTGCCATGAAAAGATGGTGTGGTCCTAGTTTAAAGGAACAGAATGGAAAAGTCCTGTTAATAGCCCACAGGAAATCTGACGGGCTGAAGGGTGGTTTTGTGTTGATCTTAATCTACTCAAGATTAAAACATACAATGTTTTTACCAGTGACTCTGTAGCGTAAATTCCTGATAGGTCTACAGAATTTTTGTACTTTCGCCTAATGATCTTTAGGATCTTGCCATCTTTTCTCATCTTTTCTATAGATCTGAAAAATTCAACTCAGATTGTTGCAATGCTCTCCACCTCCTTCTCTTGATAGCGTGCTCAGCATTATTGCCCTTGAATCATTTCTCTGGCGAATAAAGCAGAATCATCTGTCTTGACATGAAGGACACCTCATACATACTGTAGACTTCCCTTAAAAATAATTCCCAGCCTCAGATTCACACAAAATATCCTTGCTGTTGGAAGATAAATCACACTTTTGTTCTTTGAATCAGTGTAATGGCCAACTCGATGTCTCTGCCTGATAAAAATTAAATTGCTCTTGGTGTTGCTAAGGTTATATTCCCTGCAGCTCTTTCTCACTATAGACATTTCCATCATTCATTTTGTTTCCAAACATCTCTAATTTCTTATTGCAGATCAGATGCTTTGGTCACAGCATGTCCTTTTTTCTTTCTTTTCTCAGGGTTCTGCGGGCACCCACCAGTCCTCCATAGCCCTGATTGATCTCCCCAGGGCTGCACGCTGCCCATGGCCCCACACCCCATTTCAGCCCAGCCTGGGGCCACCAGTCTCTGTCCCAGAGATGCTGTAGGGGTGCAGGTCTCCATCCCTGTCTTGCTGTGACCTGAACAGACCTTTGTATTGCACTGTGGGCAGCTTGTGTCCTGGATGGCCACTTTCAATCTACATTGTGGCTTGTCTTGCCTTTTTTCCCTTCCCAGTTTGTTCCTGACCTGAGTGGGTTCTGACCACATTTAGCAAACATAATTGAAAGAAGTGACCACAACCAAATGAAAATTAATTTTTTTTTTTTCCAGGAAGAGCTATGGGGAGGCCATTTTCACTGCTTTTTTCTTATGTGTTTATAAGAACATTTATGCTTTCATGATGATATTTTTACTTTTTTTGGCTGACCTTGCTTGTACTTGAACCATTACTTTTATGCCTGTATTTGTTCTTCTGTCTGTTACTAGGTGTCAGTAGCAATATTTTCAGTGAAAGTCACTCAGCTTGAATGCCCATTCACCTGAGATATCTCAGGCCTTGATACCATATAGCTGCCATTTAAATTTCATTAAATTGGAAAACTGGGTTCATTATCTATTTGGACAAGACAGACCACAGCTTGGTCTTTCCCTCATGTGTTAAGTCTTTTTATTTGACCCTTGCTGTGACTTGTCAACTAGTTGTAATTAAGTTATTTGTAATAAAGTGTGTTGTTTACAGGCTTATTTTCACACATTTTCTTAGCCACTTATTTGCTCTCTAAAGAATTATATTTTTTTTTCTTGTTTTAAACAAAAATCATTTTCTGTCCATATTTTCATGCATTTATCATCTAGTGGGTTTTAGAACAAATTTTGAGCATAGGAAACAGGTAAAATAATATAAAGTATATTAATAAAGCTCCAATTACATTTACAATTAAAAGAGGTTTATCACTGTGTAATTATATATTTGTATAACAAAGAAAGCAAACTTGAAATCCAAAAAAAGAAAAAACAAAAGGAAAAAATATCAGAAGCAGGCTTAACTGAATAAATTAAAACTTTAAGAAAGCTTTTAGAATAAAAGCTGAGATGAAAAACAAGTAACCTCTTGTAGTTTTAGGCTACATAAACTTTGAGTGATATGGGAACTTAAAAAGTCTTCAGTGGTATAAGTGAAAAAGGATTAAGGACAAGAACAGTCATCTTTGTATGGTGAGAATATGGTGCAAACTAAATATTTAAGAAACAAGAGCTCTTTTTGCCTTGAAACTAAGTATGGTTAGTGATTCTGCAGAGGAGAGGGATGGAGTGTTATCACACCAAGATAGAAACAAAACCAAAGTGGTTGTGCCCAGCTTGGGCACAACAGTGAACTGATGCTCTAAAACTATAAAAGTCTCCTGTGTAAACCTGAAGATGAATAAGAGCAGTTGTAGATCAAATTGAAAACTAAGAAAATGCAGTGACTGTGGTTCTGTAATAAAGCTGTAGATGCATCAGTTTATCTGGTGATTATGCAGATATCTTTTTTGAAAGCATTATTACTATGAATATTAGCAGAAGATCAGAGACATTTGAGCTGTAATTTACAAAAATTCAAATTAACCTGTTATATTTTTATATGAATTTTGAATTTAAAAAAGGTAACATCTTTTTATAAAGATGAAAAAAGACATTTGATAGCTTTAGGACACACTGGTACAGTGATTCATGCACTATTCTTGTGAAACTACTCCTAAACTAATAAAAATTGTCCTTAGTTCCAGTGAAAGGTAGTTGGAGTAAGTATCTAGTCAGCTTTGGATAAACCATCTAGAAACTGTATTTTTTATGAAGATGCCGTACCTCATCTAAGCTGCTTTTCATCTGGCTCATTAGCTTTGGCATAGTACCATGGTTTTATGGTTCATGAAATAGAGATGCCTCACTCTGAACTGCTAAAAAACTATTGGAGCAGCACATTAATCAGTCATTCAAGCATCTCTACTTTGCTGTAATCAGAGTGAAAAGAAAAATAGCACTATTTTTATTCCTTATATTTTAAAGCAATTAATGCCACAAGCTGAGTTTCTCTGAATGAAACTGATAAAACTCGGAGATGGTAACATTAGGCGAGCCTAATTTTGAAGGAAAGTTGATTTAACCTGTATACGTTTCAGATTTAGATCTCTATTCCTGATTGCATTGGTGTAAATGAAAAGCAAAGTGGGCCCAAAGTGTTATACCAGAATAGAATCAATTTACTTCTATTCTACATTTCTATTAAAATAAAGCTAAAGACACCATTCAAAGACAAGGAATTACAATGTACAAGACAATAGACAATTAAATCTGTTGATTTTCAGTATTTTCCATTGGATCATACTTCAGAGGAAGTATTCTTTCAGAAAAATTACAGAAAATACTGTAAAAAAAAGCTTCCTTTAGGAGAAGACATACTGCATTGCAGATGATTTGGGAAACCACCAAAACTTTCAAATTCAGGTAAAAACAAGTATTTAATTACTGTTTATCACTATGGTTTTATTCTGTCTTCATAGTATTAACAGAAAAGCTTTTTTTTTTTTTTTCTTCCTAAGGAGAGGTTTGCAGTGATATGTAGGTGTTTAGAATATCCCTATCTATGGAAAATAGATAAGTTTGAGACTATGTTTGATCTTCTTTTATGTGCTACTTAAGTATTTGAAGGTTTCCCATTGCTAGTACATGTGCTATTTTTCAAGGAATGTAATGGAGGAAACCCTACATTTTAATTAAATAAATTATTTTAATTAAAATTAGCGAAAATAGAAAAATGGGTTTACACTTCTTTATCCATCAGCTTGGATACTTGCAGAACCAATGATAACTTGACATAAACTGGAATTTTAGGAAAACCGTCATGGTTTCCTAAAATGATCATCTTAACCTAAACTTTAACCAAGATAGTAATATCTCCACTCCAAGAAGAAATGGTAAATATTTTTAATGTTATGCACAACATACCAGGCTAGGATATTGCACGCTGCAAAAGACACTGCATTCAGTGGCCTGCAATGATCAGATACTGCTTCAGACCTTTGAAATCTGAGATTGTTGTCTACCTTATACTCTTTAATAGTCCATAATCTGTAATTGGCCTAACTCTGAACTCTACTAGCCAAGTAAAGCCTAATAAGAATGAATCCATATGATGTTGCACATCCATTTGAGGGCATAGAAAAATCATTAAACATTCTTTCTTCCTACAATCAAGTTATTGAAGCTCTTCAATACATATAATGGCAAAATACTATGTCTCTAGAATAAAAACAGTGTTTTGCTGTAACTACAGGAAACAATCATATTAAAGACAATAAGTATTGATTTTTTAGTGTAAATAGTACCTTTCAGTTATCTTCTGTTCCTCCCCTGCAGGGGAAATTATTGAATGTAGAAGCTGTGCCTCGCCCTCTGGTGCAGTCAGCACAAGAATGAAAGTATTGGTGGGACCTTGCCCCAGAGCATAGGATTTTACCTACAATAGCTATGAACTCAGTACTTTGCAGTTCTCGGTGGACTCAGAAGGGATATTAATGTCAGTTTGGTTGTGGTTTTCTCTCAGAAATTAAACATGGGTCAATAACTATGTTTGCACCACAAAGTTGTTCAGGCAAAGCTTTTTGTTTATAAAAAAATTACCTATGAATGCTTTATAGAAAAAGAAAAAGGTCACATTTTCTTCATATGTTGTTGTTTTAAACTGCAAGAAAGTTCTGCTCAGTGTTGTATCACCTAACTCAATCAAAATTAATTCCTCAGCCTTACACAGCTGAAGTTGAAAATCCTGGTTTAAAAATTTTGTTCCCCTCATAATATTTTTAGTCTTATTCTTGCCATCTTCACATTTATTTGAAGGATTTGATTTTGAAAGCCAGTTAGCTGGGGAATAAAAGAAGGAAGGGGTAAAGAGTTTGGTGGTATTGTTGGTACCAGCACTTTCCACCAGACAGTGTCTAGTTGCTTTTGTAGATGAGTCACATGTGCCAGAAACAAGCAGAGGTTTATAAGCATCAATTTCAATGTTGATGTGGTTCAGTTAAAATTTCTTTTGTTTGCAACTCCCATACAAATCTCCTGTAGCAAAATTAAAAACAAAACAAAACAAACAAACAAACAAACAAACAAAAAACAAAACAAAACAAAAAAAACCCAACAAAACAAATTCTATCAAATGTCTGCAACATTTCCTTGTCACACCTACCCCCAAGAGTAGGTGGTCCTTCACTGATAGTGGCTTTGTCAAATAGTTTTGTGTTCATAACTCCACTGACTCATATTATCCCCTTCTTTCACAATTCACTTCTGCTGGCACTTTTTTTTTTTCTTTTTAACTTTAAAATATGTTCAGGCTATTTTAATATGATACTTTCTGGGTGTTTTCTTGTTTGTGTTTTAGTTTTTTTAATGTCCCTCACACCTCAATTCCTCTCCTCAGGAAAATCTAACACTACTTCAGACTGTCTCTATTCACTAAAAGCAGAGTTACATGAAACAGTCAAAGACACTGAAACAGACACCAGAGAAATACAAAGCATCTGCTGTAATTTTACTTCAGTTGTACTGTGTTTATGCATGAGAATAGAAACCAGTGCATTTCAAACTGTGAAAGTTTACACTATGAAAGGACAAATACTTTTATTGTAAAGGCTGTAAGTTAAAAATATATATGTATGTGAATAAGCAGTGCTGTATTGTTACAGCATTAAATGCATAAAATTAATGCTAGTTATGGTATTATTATATCAGATTATATAAATATTATTATATCAGATTATATAAATCATAGTATTTTGATACTTAAGTTAATTAGTTCTCCTTATACATATTGCTGCTGTTATTTGACTGCATTTGCAGTGTTATTACTTTGCTAAACATAAGAAATAGCTTCACAAGAACAGCAATGAATCTCTCTCTGTAATATATGCAGAGTATATATGCTAGTTTAGTCACTCCAGCTGTGGCCTTTTCTGTGTCTTTTCTGTGCCCTTCTGTGCCTAAGGTCAGACTTGCACCTTATAACAGCATTTGCTAACCTCTTTTCATTGTTCTTATGAATTTTTTAGACAAGAATTACTATGTGAGATGAACTGTCAAGTCATGGCATCAGCACCTGAGTACAGAAGTGAGTTGTGTATTACAGCAACTACCATAGCAGGAACACATGAACCAATGGAGGCCTTACAAGGAGCACTGCAGGTGCAGCAGTGACCTGACCTGAACTGCCTTTGGTCCCCTCCTGTCCCAAGTAATCACCTGAACAGATGGAGCCCTAAGTCATGGACTAAATGAACTCTGCTGTCATTGTAGAGACACTGGTGGACATTTTACAGACATTTTACAGGGGTGGCCCAGACTAGGGGAATGATCTCTGGGTATTCTATCAAAGAATGAGAAGGGTTGAGTATCTTCAGGTTTATGACTGAATGTCCTGGTACTTCTTTGGAGGGAATTTTTCACACCCAGGGCACTGTGTGAGGACACTGGCATAATAAAATACACTATCTCACCTTGTAGGATCTGCTTCTCATTGGCCTCTTCCCTTATCTTGTTCAGCATGCAGCTTGTGGCCTCCAGTGGTGGGTGTGCACTCCTCTGCACCTGGGTTCCTACTGTGTGCATAGTCACCCACAGCCTTTTCAAAGCCTGGCTGATTGTTTTGTGGATGAACCATTAACATTCCAGTCTCAGGGGGTAAAGGAGGGGGTGTTGGGTAATGCTGGACCTGAGCATGATATAAATGGTATGGAACAAGGGGTAGAGAATGTGCTTGTTTTGGCTGGGATGAATTAATTTTCTTCAGAGTAGCTGCATGTGGTGATGTTTTGGATTTTTGCTGAAAACAGGGAGGTTTCCATTATAGTTGAGCAGTGCTTACTGCCTCAAGGCCTTTTCTGCTTCTCACCCCACCCACCTGTGAGAAGGCTATGGGGGAAGAGCTGGGAGGGGACACAGGTGGGACAGCTGACCCCAACTGACCCAAGGTCATTCCAGGTCATGTTCAGCATATAAACCTGGGAGCAGAAGAAGAAGAAAGCAGAGGATGCTCTGAGCAACAGTGCCTGTCTTTCCAAGACTGTTACCCATGACAAAGCTCTGCTTTCCTGGGAGTGACTGAATATCTGCCTGCCCATCAGAATTAATTCCTTGTTTTGCTTTCCTTCCGCATCTTTTGCTTTATCTATTAAACTGTCTTTATCTCAATCCACAAGCTTCCTCTCTTTTACTCTTCTGATTCTCTCCCCATTCCATTGGGGTAAGTTACCGAGCAGTTGTGTCGTGCTCAGTTGCCATCTGGAATCTTTGGGTTCTTTAAATGAGATAAATGAGTGTGTTCACAGAACTTGTTTTAACAGAGAGCTTATGTGGAGAAGAATATATCCAATAAATTACATAAATTTGAAGTTTATGTGGTTAGAAAAAGACTATAATATGAGACTGACCAGGTTAACATGTTCTAATGGCTTTTTTTTTTTTTCCGATTTGAATTTTCTTAGCCAGCAAAATTATTTCTAACAGTGTTTCAACCAATTTAGGATAATAATCTCTTTTCATTTTTAAGTTATGCATAAATAGTGGGCAATTTTATGACCCAAGAAAGTTTTTACATTTCAAAAGACTAAAGACAGAGTAGTATGTATGATTTTTTTGCAGTCGTTGTTGTTATTTTGGGTGTTTTTGTCGATACAGATACAAAGATATTGAACTTACAATTTGCTATTCCTATTCATCTTGCATTAGAAAACAAGTGTTGCAAGTGCTCTTGCCAAGATCTGGAATGCGTGAATTTTCATCATTACTTCATATATATGACAATATTAAGAAAATCAACTTTTAACAGTATTTTCTCTCTTTTCTGTCATGAAAACCTCTAAAATTTCTACCCAGTAAATCAATTTTATATATTTTTTTCCTGAAGATTAAGAGCACTTGTCTTAGTTCTATCTTTACAGTTCTAGGATCACAAAATGAAAGAACAACTGCTTTATTTTGGGCTAACTTCCCTCAGATCATTCAGTCAGAATTCTGATTTTATATTATAGCTAGCACAGACTGTTGTACTCTTCTTTTGTTCTACACAAAGTATGATGAACATGTATTTGAAGTAAAATACACATATCCTTTTTTTCTGTGAGCAAAAGTATTTTTAACGTGAACTTGGATGTCTCTTTACTGCAGGCTGAAGGCAATGAATTACTGAAAGTGAGAATGCAAAGAGAATTAGATCTCACGAAACTATAACAGTTACTTTAGGTAATGCCTCAGAAGTGACAGTGGTGTATGTTGATGGCCCTGGGCCAGCTTTAAATTGTCCCTTGTACAGGCTAATTCACACTGAATGAGGGAAAATTTTTGAGCTGATATTATTAGAAACTTAATTTTCAGTCTTGAAAGATATCAGGAACTATATAGTCCATGCATGAAATCCTTGAACTATTCAATTTTATTAGAAAAATGCCATTTATTTTAGATTAACTGGAATTTTCTTTGCATACTAAACTTGAATATATTTATGTAATGTGTAATTGTACTTTGTGGCACTGTAGTGGAAGTAATCTAGTTATATTAGTTGAGGCATTGCAATAACACATTTATACTACTTTTGGCACTTGTGCCTGCCTAGATATCTCTGCAAAGCATTGTACTGGGTGTAATGGCAGTCTACTGCAAAAGAGATATGACAGCTGCATGGAGAATGCCTGCTCTCATTCTAATCCTGACTCTTTGAACTTATAGTATGGTGAATTGGGAGAGAAAGGAGGAAGCATATTTGTTAAAATAGTTTAGTAGAGATTTGTATCACTCTTTTGAAGTGTCCCAATGAAACTGAACTATGGATTTAAAAATGGAGATTAAAAACATCACACATTTCCTGGAACTTAATTTTCAAAAGCAACTGTATATGACTGCTTGGGACTTCTACAATGCCCTTTCATGTCTAAGTTACTTCAGTCAAGTGTAAAATCATGTTTAAATCCCCTGTAATGATTTGGTTAAATGAATGAGCTCTTCTTACTCATTGAGCAAGATTTTTAAAAATCTAGAATGAAATATATATTTCAAGAAACTCAAAGTATAATGGTAGCAGAAAAAGATAGAAAAACCCCATGAAATTCTGGTGATACAGTAATTGAATTTCAGTCTGCCACCCAGAAAATTCTCTGGATACCACAACTTTTCAGGGAAGCGAGACACTTGCTATATTTATTTATTTATTTATTTATTTATTTATTTATTATTATTTATTTATTTTTCCTGTGACTGGTTACAAAGTAAGAAGAGTTCAAACCTTAATTACACAGTAACATCAGTCAGCGCAGTGCGGTAACCCCCTTGTGAAACAGGAGTCCATGTGACATCAAGTGAAACTGTTAGGGATCTAACCATAGCATGCGTTCTCATGCACAAGTTGTACCCTCTTAGCTAACAGACTACAGCCTTTCTGGTGAAGTCTGGGCTTTTTTGTATGATAGTATACATAATATGTTAACAACTAATAGCATAGTTGCCCAGAGATTACCTTACTAACCTGCAGCTCATCAGTGTGAAAGCTGAGATCACCAAACTCATTGTTTCAGACCCCACTGGCCATCTAGTAGGACAATCTAAATTTTAATTCCAATTTATGGAATTATTATGTTTAGACTTCATTGCCTAATGGATTCATGAGATGGTCTTTTTAACTACTTATTTCTTGATCTCACTATTGTTTGCCAAATACATGGCCCATAAATCAGCTGTGAAATCCCAAGAATAGAAAGAAAACTCATATCCAGTCATATTCAGATACCACTGCAGTGCTACACAAACTTATCAATATTATTTTGTTGTATTTTTTGAGTACTAGTACCAATGGTTATAAGCACTTGTTCATTACACTAAGAGCAAGGTTTGGGCTTCTCCCACTTTAGTGTTTATTTGAATTTACTTATTAATTTCAGTTTTAATTACTACTGAAAGTACATTATGGCTGAACATGGGGGTTCAGTATGAGACTAAACTGTTGAATACAAGCAGATGGACTTTCTATTAGGCAGATAATGGTTTCTATAATTTCCACAAAAATGGTAATGTGGAATACAGTAGGTTATTTCAATAGCAGCAGACTTTTATACAGGTGTTGGCATTCCTAGCATTATCAAGAATTAGCATAATACTTTATCCTCTTTAGCACTGACTGTGACTGTTGCAAACAGGGTCCTGTCAGTAAAGGAAATGAATACTTGTCAAATTTCACAGTAAAACAGACTTTCAGAGTCAGATCTGAAATACTGTCGAAGCAACATTCAGAACTAAATTGTCACTGTCGTATTACATTTAACCATACCTGAAATATATACTGGGAATTCTTACACAAGGTGATTACAAAGGGTGCAGTCCCTAAGAAAGACCAATAAAACCAATGGAAAGAAGATGGCTTAAATGTGATGCACCCATATTGCTTGCTTCAAGTGATTTGTGTGTAACATAAAGATTACTAAGAATTCATAAGGTGTATGAAAGGAAAGTATGAAACAACATAAAAAATATACAGGGTATTTTCTTGAGTAAATAGTCTTACTAAAAATTCACGTAATGTAGAAACAGCTCAGTAGATTGAAATTGAAGTCAATAGATTTCAATATATAAGCTTTGAAACACTTTTTGATTAAGGGAACACAAAAAAGAGTGAATGTATATATGTGGGTTTTGAACTTATTTTTTGATGTTAGAAGGCCATATTATTTTGCTGTGATAAAAGAAAGCTTTTGATTCCACTTGTTCCAAACTTAACATATGAATAAAAAAAAGATATCTTGTAAGCTGTTACAACAGCAGTCTAATTCTGCAGCCTTTGCCTCTGCAAATACATAGACTGACAGACAATTTCCACATGAGAAGGCATATTAATGACATTTTTTGACTAGCACTAAAATTGGTGCATTGTATATGACTCTACTGATGTTTGATATTAGAAAATTTCCACTTTCCTATGAAAGAGCTTAGAGCTGAAAGCCAGAAAAAACAGGTTATGTGCCTGCCCTGTCAGGTGCATGATTAAAGATGCTACATTTTACAAGCTACTTAAATGATAGTGCATAGCATTTTTTTCCAGTATTAAACATAATTGCACATGCTCAAAGGTGACAGAACTAAACTTATATATAAGGGATAATAGATATATAATAGATATAGCTGAGAAGTCACTAGTTTTCTAATAATCTGATACTGCAATGAGGAATAGAATCTGCTCACTGCAATGTCTGAGTTTGAAGGATATTATGAAAATGGAAGAAATTTTTCAATTTTGTTCAACATCACTGTAGTGCTAAAAGAAACTACAGAAGTCCTCTTGTGGTCAACACAATAAATAATATTCTTTGGAATGGAAGGGGAAATTAAAGAAACTATCTTCTGTGTAGTGATGTTTTCAAAGTGCTAACAAACGAAAAAATCTGTCTTGAAAAAATGTTCTTATAAATTCATCCTATGCCCCTTACAAATAGTTTTGCTTTGCAGAAAGCAGTATTCAATTTACTTTACAGGTAAGTTTGACTGATTATGGTTTAAACTGACTGTTCTTTTTTTGGTAAAACTATGAACTACTGATTGCTTTTTCCAGTTTGCCATCTTAATAGGAAAAAAAAAATGGGAAAACTATTCTTGAAGTGAAAAAGAATTGTTTTCCTTCAAGATGCAAAGGCAAAATGAAGAATAGGGCTTACTGCCTGAATGGCATTATCAGTGTCTCCTAATCTCTTCTGGAAGCATTCAAGTTTACCTATGGAAAAAGCTGCAGAGCATCCACCAACAGTCAGGTAGATATTCCTGTAGGCAATAGTGCATCTGTAAATGAGAAGATTATACAGACAAGTGGACAGACATTAAGATTCTTATTTTCCTTATTTGCCTCATTTACCTTATATCTCCATGCAAAAGACCTTTAATAAAAACTATGTACTATTTTCACCTAATGGATATCATTCAGATAAGAGAACTCAGACTGAGCCTGTAAAAAGCACATCTGTTCTCTCTCTTATTGCAGTAATCCCTTTGTATATTTGTAGTATACATTCTGCCTTCCTTCTGAGGAGCATTTAACATTTAGAAATTATTATTTAATTTTAAACTGACTCCATTAGCATGATCCTTGCATTCACATTTCTTTACATGTGAAGTGAGCCTTCTCTTAGCCTTAATTTTCACTTCAGTTACCTGTCTCAAGATGACACCATTCAGAGGCATGTGAAATATTCTAGTTTACTTGGCTTACCTGAAGCCATTTGGTTACAATAGATGGATACTCAAGGGGTAAACATAGTCAATACCGTAAAACTTGGAGTTGTTTAGACCTATCTTAGGCAGTTTGTTGTACATATAATCTGTGTATTTAAGTTGACTGAGGAATTCATATCATGATGCTGAATGCTTTTCTTTAGCATGGTTTGATTATATTCAACCTTAACATTTGTCTGAGAGATCTTATTAGGCAACTGATGGGCCTGATTTTGTTCAATTTTTATGAATTAAAATTCATCTACTGGAGTAGTTGTTGTTGTAGAATTGCTGTTTTAGCTAACAAATTCTTGAAAGTAAGTAGCAGTCTGTGACTTAGTTTGACAGTATTTTTATAGCTCTGATATCCTTCCTCTATTTATTTTTACTTTTTTCTGCCCCAACTTTCAATTCAGCTATGCTTCCATTACCTGGTGAATATATTTTATTATAATTTTGTACTGGAATTTCAGAGCCTGGCAATGCAAATTTATACCCGAATAGGTACTGTGGAATAAATCCAGGCTTTGTTACTTATGGTAATGGGGAATCTCAATTCTTTATATAACCTGAACAAAGGCATGAGGCTTTAAAAGCAATTAAATAATTCTTATTAGCTGTAATACATTTCCCAGGTCAAGAGAGCTGGAGAGATGGAGTCTGAGAGAGTTTTTTTTTAACAAATTCTTGTACATCTTCAGAAGTACTGTTCAAGAAAACTGTATAATTTTATTTCAATATCTATGGCTCAGATATATGATATGGCGCCTTATTCATACAGCCCTTTTGTACTGACAATCCTTGAATACTTTCCCTTCTACCTTAAATATTGACATTGTCTGACTGCATTTATTACCTACATAGCTTCACTGTCCATATAGGTAGTGAACGTGACAGGTCTTACTGGACCAGGTAAGGTGCTCACAAGTTTAAAATCAATTATGTATGGAAATAAAAGAGAGAAGAGAAAGAGAAGAGAAGAGAAGAGAAGAGAAGAGAAGAGAAGAGAAGAGAAGAGAAGAGAAGAGAAGAGAAGAGAAGAGAAGAGAGTAAAACAAATCCAAAAAAGCCCAAACAAATCCAATCTGCCCGATGAAGTGCAGATCAATCTAATTCAGACAGAGCAAAGACCGAAATGAACCCTATCAGCTGGGCAGTGTACAGTGATCAACAAGCCTTTGGTGAAAGGCTTTTCTCCCCAAAAGTGTTCAGATATTGAAAAATTGCACAATACTTGCAAAATTTGAGCAATTTTGTCTGTTTCAAATGAATTGCAATGTGAGTCATACTACATAAGTGTGAAATGAAAGAGACACCTTTAAGGAATGTAAGGACACATGTAAATAATTCTTGTGTCTATTCATGGGCATATAAATCAAGTTCTTCTGCCAAAATGACAATAAAGTATCTTTCATTCCATAGGAAAATTATGTTTATTTCCATTTATTTCAAACTGAAAAATAGTATATGCACTGACACTTTAATGTGCATTCTGTCTCTTGCTGTTCCTCTTGGTTGATCAAAGCTAATTTATAGCTCTTTTTCATAACTCTCAACAAAGTATGGAGTTATCAATAAGGAAGGAAAATACCATTTTTCCATATAGAAAATATGAATGTCTCATACACCGTGGGACTTACTTACTGAATTATAGCTGATTGGTGGCACTCAGTATAAGACCGTCCACAGTCATTTGTAAAACTTACAGTAACAAAGAATCACTCCTTCAAAAAAAAGTTAATTTCAGAGTTCAGAAAAAGAAATTGATGTGGAGGTAGAGTTTTAACAAAATCAAATGGCAACATCTCATAATTCAGACCATCAATAACTTCGATTATACATCTCAATGTTGAAATATATGTTTGTCTCTTTTCTGGAGAAAACATAAATTAAGAGTTTACAGTATAATGTGTGTATGCATTTATATGAATGTATAAATATGTATACACTCATACAATAGAAAAAAAATCCAATTTGTTTCTGGAAATAATCATATGAAAATCCTGTTCAGCCATGCTTAACACATAGTTCAAACTCTGTTCGGCCTTTTTTGGGAACACCCCATTTGCTGGTTTCTGCAAACGTAATTTCCCCATTAAATGCTGAGAAAATCATATTCCCCTTCCTTCCCCTCAAATGAGTGAAATCCCCCTGAAGCAAGCAAATCAGCAGTCCACTTTTGGCAGCCTGTTTTGTTGGTGCCTGCAAGCACCTTGCAGCCTCTGCATGGGTCAGAGCAGCTGCCCTGCCATGAGCAGCCTGGTGTGCAGCACCTGGGGGAAGCACTGTGCACAGTCTGTGTGAGCTCAGGGGGGCTTTCTTTATGACTTGTGGACTGATGGGTTGTAAGGAGCAGCACAGTGTCTTGGTTTGGAAAGACAGTATCTGCCAGGCAAAACTGGAGTTTCCCTTAGAATGGGGAATGTAAATCCCTCATCCCCTGCCAAATTATAATTTTGCAATTAAGGGCTTTCAGGCAAAGATTTGGGAATAGGAACAACAGTTCTTTACTAGGAATAATAACGCTACAAATGTAGTAGAAAACAAAACCACCCAACCAAACAACAATTTTGGAGAACCCTGACAGAGTCAGAGCTACAACCTGACACCCTGTTGGTCAGGGTGTTGGAAGCAGTCCAAAAGTGAGTCCTCCTGGAGTAGCAGATGTGGTTTTGTTGGAGTAGAGATGATCCTGTAGAAAACAGGTCCAGTGATGGCGAGAAGGGTCCAGTCTTCCTCCGGGAATTGGGTGAAGCCAGATACCTGGTGTTCCTACATCTCAGTTTTTATCCAGGTAGGAATGGTTGGCTCCCCCCATTGGGTAGAGCATCTCACAATAGGATGATGGAATGTGGATGTACTGTTTTGGGGAGGGTATAGTTTGGGGAGGGTATTGTGTATGTACTGCTTTGGGGAGGAGAACAGCCTGGGGAGTCTTAATGGCCCATTGTGAAAAGAGATAAGAAACACTGCCCCACCTGGTTTTAACAGTTGGCCCATTATGAAAAGGCACCCGCTCCCCCTCCTCCCAGAGTTACAAGAGATAAAGAAGAACATCTCCCCAACTTTCAGCAAATGAAGTAGAATACACATTTTTGGTTCCATAACCCAAGACACACAGGTACTCACAAAGCACCTGCCCTTGTTCCTGACTGGAGGTTTGTGAAACATGGGAACCTGCACTCCCAAGAGAGGTGGGACGGTGTTTGTAGCTGTGTGAATGAACTTTTCTAGCAGGGTGTTGAGAAAGTTATGGGTATTTATTAACACTTTGTAAGTGTGCAAGATTGTCATTTATATATATTTTACTGCTCATACTGATCCTGACTATATTTCATGGATTATAAGTTAATTAATGTCATTTCTGAATCAATAATCCTGATTTAAGATATGTGAAGTGAGCAGTTATTCCTTGAGGCTCTATTCCCTCTTTAGGACTTTGGACACTAAATATGTAAGTCAGCCAAAAACTGTAGTGTGTGAGCTATCACTAGCCTATTTTACACATGAATAATTATGATTTTGCAGTCAGTAATTAATGATAGTACTCTATTCCAGAGCATCCCTGTCTAGAAAGGGTACACACCAGCCAAGTATTATAGATATATATGCATAAGACCCAGAAGAAAAACCACTCCCTAAAATATCAGTCTATTTCTATCTATTGTCAGTGGGATAAATCTCTTTCTCTCCCTCCCTCTGCCTCTCTCCCCAAATACTATCCAGAACATTATTATCTAATCTGCATATTTGCCTGAAAAAACAGCTATTAAATCTTGCTATTGCTTCTATAGCTACAATAATAAATTTTAAGATTGCCTTGAGCAGGAATCCAGCTGGGGCTGCAGAATGTTATTAATCTCAGTCCAATTCATTGGAAAATCAAGCTTAAAAATGTGGTTCCAGCCCTGTTTCTGGAGCATTGAACCTTTGTGGCAAACACCTGTGAACTTTTCTTTGGTGGGATAGTTTTTCATTAGTCAACACACAGAGTCTGGCTTCACCAGCTTTTGATGAAATGTAGGTAGATAACTTTAGGTGCTCTATATCACTCATTGGGGGCATCTCTTCTCTACTGAGCAGGATAAATGATGCTTGGCATCTAATAATAGCAGGGATGTATCAAGAGGCAGCCAGACCCAATCACACCTGAGATAAGAAGACACACAGGGCAGCAATGAACACCATCATTTTATTGATCTTCAGGAACATTATTCCTTTTCAAAGCCTAATTTAGGGTGAAAGACTCATATCATTTTTACTAGGAATTGTTTCACTAGACTTTTTTCTAATACTTTGGATAACATATTGTTCTGTCATGTGGCATTAAATGTTACTCTTATTTTCTCAGAAGGGTAGTATATTAAAAAAGTAAAGTTAATTATTGTTAGCATTTATGCTTTTTAATTTAATAAAAATATTAAGGTATAAATATGAATGAGATATAATTAATGTTGTCTTTGTAGAAAGTTAAAAGTGGAGCAAATCATGTTTTTATGGAATTTTTTTAAGCAGTCCTTTTTAGGACTGTTTTTATGATATTAGTAATTGCCTGCATATTAGAAAGGGATGAAAAATTCCAACTTGATTAAGAGTTAACAGCAAGTAACCTGATTGAAAGAAAGTGTGAGACTAGTTTTCTAGAGGTTGGAAAGAGCTATATTTTGAGTCAAAGCCCTAGTTCAGCCCTGAATTCCTCCTTTCTTGCAGGGAAAAGCAGCATGAGGGAGTTCATTAATTACTGCAGAATTGCTTCAACTTTTTGTAGATGTCAGACCAAGTTGTAGTGACCTAAGCAGTGGGGATTGTCCTGACTACCAGCCCCTGTCCTATATGGAAAGGAGAGTGGTGAGGTTAGAACTGTTGTGAATAGAGGTCTTGCACAGGAGACAAAAATATCTTCTCTATTTTGCATACAAACTCCATTTTCTTTTTCTCTTTAGGACTTACATGAAGAAAGATTAAATATTTTATAATTGAATCAGTTGCCAGAAATTATAAACCTGCTTTTTATAAATATTTTATGTTTTGAAACTAGAAACTTCTTAATAAAGAAAGTGAAGTTCTTTTCCATCTCTGAAAGCTGAGTTGAATTCAGCAAGTGGTTGAAAGTAGAAAGAGACAGTGACTTTTACCTTTTAGCTTTTTCTCTAGAGTCTAGTAACCCATGTACAGGAAATCTGGGTTAAGTGCTGTAGAATTTCCTCTGGGAGAAACTTTACAATACTACACTTTCTTTTTTAGTTTTGCAACACAGCACAGTCTTTGGAGGTCCCAGGAATAAGCTTAACAAACAATGAATTCAGATGAATACTCAAGACGGGAGTTTTGCTTACTGATCATGGGCTTACATAAGATTGCATATTTAGTCTTTAGTGGTCTGGGTTAATGCAACAAGGTATCTTAGATCCACAAGAATGTGTAATTTAGATTTGTAATTTTCTAACACCAGAGTAGATAATAGTATTATATTTGTATTTTCTATATTTCTCATCAGGTCTTCTGATCATTTCTGTGACTCTGACAGTAAAAAAACTATAGTTTATATATCCTTATGTTCCTACCACAGCCTAGATTAAATGTCCATCAATATGGCAAAATAATGCCCCCATCCATACAACATTCATATCAACAAATCAGAATCATATTTTCTGACAAGAAAAACATTTCATTTTATACAATACCTTTCTAGAACAATGTGGCCTCGTTTTCTTATACAGACATTTATCAGATTTTCTTTAAGCTGCAGCTTTTCCCTTTGAAATAAAACCTACAATACTATTTAAGAGTTCCCATTTTTCTTTTAATCTGTTTCTTTGAATTAATCTTTAAAAGATGGTTTCATAATATGAAAAATATAATGGAAAAATTACATATCCTTATACAATATCTTTACACATGGGAACAGAGAACATTGATTTATACAACTTTAATTCTTATAAGAAGTGATTTATCTTCTCAGTGACAGCAAAACGTTCTTTCATTAGGTAACCGTGAATGAAACTTACCCTTAACAGCAGAACTGAACATGGTCTTGCAAATATTTTTCACATGGTAGCTTATGGAAGGCAGTTGAATAGAAAGCAGGAAACAGAATTCCACAGGAATTTACAGATATGCTGATCTGCATCAGATAATTAGGACAGAACAACCCTATACTTGCTAATATGAAAATCATTTGATCTCATTACAACTTCAGAGATTTCCAGTCAAAGGATATATTTTTTGTCTATTAGACAAGGATGATACTCCTTGACATTTATGAAACTGTGATTATCCACAGGTAAAACTGTTTCTAAAACAGATTTAATATTTCTAGAAGCTTAAATAGTAAAGAGGAGAAACAATGCCAAAATACCTGTGTATCAAAAAGTGAACCAATTAGCTCTTTGTAAGTTCAGTTCTCTTCAGTCTAAGAGGAACTAATAAGAAAAGATCCAAAAGTGTACTGTGACTTTTGTAACACACATATGTGGAAAAGAAGGCTTAAAACAGATTCTGCCCTGTGGTAGGGAAGCAGTAGAACTAGGAAAGTGTTGTGACTAGACTTAAGACAGGGTAATCACTACTGTTATTTATCCTCATGCCCTTTAAGAGCTCTTCCTAATGTCCACCTCTGTGCTCCATCGTGTATTCCCACCACATTGCCTAAATACCAAGTTTGGTTAAATCATTCTGAAGTGCTTAATGAGGCTGAAAACTTTCAAGATTTAATAGAATTTGCAGCTGTTATCACCTCATTGCTCAACATATTCATGTCATTAATAAACACACTAAGTACTGGTACTTCTTTTCAGATGATTAGTTCCTTCATCTTAGAACTGGCCTTTTTCTCTGTGTGTTGCAGCTAAAAAAAAGATGAAATTAATCCAATCTTTGATCTTAGGGTTTGGGGTTTTTAGAATTAAACCAGAGTGAAATTTCGTACAAGGAAAGGGAATCAGGCAATTGAGGTACATTTCATAGTGTTTGTATTAAATGTGCAGATTAACAAATAAATTGTTCACATTCTTACAGATATGCTTCTGAGTTTAACATTGGGATGCCTTTTTTCAGGTCAAAGTATTGCTTTATTTTGAGGCGGTGATAGATTATTCAACTTGAAAAATCACAGACAAGGTTTCTTTCTAAGCATGACTATGTCATGGGAATATTTTGATTCTCTTTTTTTTTTTCATAAAGAAAGGTAACAGCTGAGAAAATTGAGGGAATTAGAGGACTTGTAAGAAAGTAGTTTAGAATACTTTTTGGTATCTTATAAGTAACTTTCACTGCAGGTTTCTTGTTTCACTTCAAATTTGTTGTACAACAGCTAGTAAAATGGACTGATATTTTCAGTAAAAGAAATATTTTCTTCCTCTCATCCTCAGGTCCAAGCATAATTGAATTTCAGTTTCCTACTTGTAGCATCAGAAAATACCAAAAAAGGTTATATAAAGCCTCCCATTTTGTTGTATCTGCCTGTAAATAGTGCAAGAGGGTTTCTCAGCAGACATTTCTTTAGAAATTTTTTGATAATGCTGTAGCAGCTTATGAATCTTCCATAATAAAAGTCTCTGATGAGACATAGAGAATACATTGCTAAAATTTTTAATACAGTATAAATATCACAAAAAGCCCAATTTTATAAGCAATTTGGATGCCAGGCTATATTGTACTTACTCAAATACATCTTTGAGGAGATAAATGTGATAAAAATAAATGTCAGATGCCATAGATGTATGTTGTATGACTTTTCCATTTCCACATTTGACCCTTCTGCAGGCAACACAATGTGATTTTAGTGGCAAAAAAGAATTTCTGTTTGTTTTTATAAATTTTATGTAAATATTGTACTACAGAAGACACAGAATATTTCCTTGAATAATTTTCAGTTTCTAATCTATTATTTACAGGAAATGTAAAAAGACCCTATATCTTGTTTTAAGAATCTAAATTCATAAGAAACCAAATTCTAAAGAAAAAATGAAACAGAAAAGTTGTAGATACGATATAAAGCTGTTAGAAAAGTAGTGTGAAAACAAATAGGCAATGGGACTTAAAACTTCTAACTGGTTTCAGAACCTATTAAGCTGCTGTGAGAGCCTTACTCAGATTGGTCCATCAGCTCAAGAATTGTCCTCCAGTTGTTCCATCTCTGCACCTTCTGGGGTTGCATTACTTACTTCAAAAAGATGCTGTCATGGTTGTGATTCTGGAAAGCTACACCAAAGCACTGTGGAAGTGGGATCTGGAACCTGAAATATCATTGCCCACTTAATATCTTCAACTAATCAAAAAGGCACCAATTTCCTCTCAAAAAAATTAACAGTAATTAAAGCCAATCTCATCAACACTTTGGTTTGTTTAAAGTTCTTGTCAGAGTTTTTAGATAAGATATTTTAATACATTGAACATTGAATATATGTCCTTTGACCACTCTTACTTCATATTTTGTTTTTATGTAGCAGCTGATCCCTTATCAGATTGTATGAGTCAGTAGAAAACTGCTGTAAATTCCTTATAAGTTGGAATGTAAAGGACATTTGAAAATTGTTTTGGAAGTTTCTTGGATTTTGTCAGTATTGAACATTTTAAAAGTAGACCAAGTTCCTCTAAATTTTACTTATGTTTAAGGCCCTGTTTCCTACTTGGGTCATTTTAAATTGAAGATACTGGCATTTTGATTTAGAAATTAATTTTCAGAATATTTTTTCTTGTATCATTCACATAGTAATCTGCACATTTTAAAGGGAAAAAATCCAGCTTCATTTAATGTTTTCTAATGAAAGCAAACAAATTTTAATACAAAATTAATTTGATTGGAACACATTCCAGAGCATAGATTTAAGCCTGTTTGTTTAAGCCTTTTTTGTTCAATTTATTGCTGTGCTCCCTTCCTCCTGAGCCCCCTTCTAATAGCAACTTTTCTTAATTCTCAAAAGCTTTGGTGTCCAGGACTCTACTAATAGAAATGGAAGTGTCTTCCTAAACTGACTTCAGTGGAGATATGCCAATTAATACCAGCTGTTTCTTTGGCCTTGTACCTTTTTGTTTGGATAAATCCAGTTGATTTTCTGTATCCCTGCTCCCAATTTGTTTCCAAATAAGCATCCCACACTCCAAGGGCCATCTGCTGTTGGTTCTGAGTTAATGGGTGTGCTTTAGTGCTAATGTCCTTGGAAGGAGATGTCATGCTGCCACTTTGTGAAACTGGGCTCCTGTTTTCTTATGAAATTAAATTTCTAACCTTAATGAATTAACAAGTTTAAATATTCTTTTCCCCCACCATGCTCACAGATGTGAATCATAAGGGCACAGAGAATGCTATGCAGATCCACAGTACAGTCTGGTGATCTAGATTTAATGACCCTTTTTCAAACAAGGATACAGACCCATTAGCAGGAGGGACATCTGTTCAATGCTCAGACTTAGAGTGCACTGAAAATAAAAGCTCTTTTGCCTATGACTGGTTATGGGGAACTGGTGTCTTCACCAAAATGAAGAAAACATATTCATAGAACTATTTGTAGTAAGGACCATGGAAGCATTATAAATATCTCCTGGAATTTCAAATAGAGACTTTTTTCCAGATATTCTTAAAAATATCATTTTGGTTGATTTTTCAAATGTATGTACATCCTATTTACCTCAATGATATGCTTTGGCTTTAAAGACAGTAATCCTTGAAGAGAAAGCTGTCCATTAGAACCTCATAGGTTATATGGTGCATTAGATCTATATTTAGACTACTGTGTTTAGTCACTGTCCTCTGAAAGCTGCTAGGATGATGATAATAACGTTTCTTCTGCCTTTCTATTGATAGGCAAAAGTAAAAGAACCATCACTGCTGTTTACCAGAAAAGTAGCACACTGTGCTTGCAAATGTAGAGTTGATCCTTTTGTGCAGAGATGATCTTAACCATATTTTATGCTGAAATTACCATTGTTTAAGGCTGGCTTTAGTTGGAGGGTGGGGGGAATTTCTCAGATAAGGTTATGATCCATGATTATTCTTTCAAAAATAAATGTTCTTGTGTCAGAGCTGGGATTTGGGCTGGAAACTACCAGTATTCCATTATTCAACAGCACAATAAATCTCCCAGGTGATGAGGGGGTAAAAATGAACAAATTCACTGGACACACAATCTAGAGAACCTAGCATATTTTACCATTTAGAATTTGGTTGTCTTGGAGGTTGGCTAAATTTTGACCTGTCAGACTTCACCCTGGATATAACAATGCCACTTCAATAGGGACAAAACTAGCACGGTAGTCTAAATTTAGGGAAAATTTTATAATATGTCATGGCCAATATTATAAATAAGTCCATACCTTGTCTAGAGCAAATGTGTGCCTTTGGGCAAGCTGTTTGTGCGTAGGATTGGCCAAACCATCTAAAAACCACAGTTTCAGCAATACCTACAATACAAGGCAAAAATCCAAGGAAAAAGAGTGCTTTAACTTAAAAAGAGGGAACAGGGATCTGCCTCCTGGTATCCTACTTGTTTTGCTATTAGGTGCTTCTCAGAACAAAAAGTCCCAGATAACCTTTTCCTTCTATCTTCTTGGTTTTATGGAAGGCATTTTTCTTTTCCAGTTTGATTAAGTAATCTCAATCTTTACACACCCACAGCTCTTATCCTGATGACTAGCACTTCATAAATTTTATTTGAGGATGTAGCTTTTTTCAGTAGACTACGCAGTTAATGGAGTTCTCCTTCATATACAGGAAGGAATGGAGCTTGAATGACCCCACGTGCCTATATTTTGTGCTATATTAGTTCTGCCTAGAATATTCTAATGAAAAAATTGAATACTATGAACACTTTTGCAGACTGTACTCCACAGAAGGATTCAGCAGTGTAAGAGGCTTTGGAAAGAAATGCAGTTAATGAATCACCATTACGTAAGCTACTTATCTCAAGAATAATTTGTTTTGATATTTCTGTAACTGCCAGATTTTCTGCTAGTAATGGAATAAAAGATGCAGATGAGGAGAAGCCCTTTTAAGTTATTTTAATTACTTCAAGTCCAAAGTTGCCCTTTTGAAGATATATATTATTAAAAGTGAATATTTTATTGTGAATACCAGAAGGTCAATTAAATTAAGTTGTGATGTTCGATGTTATTTTTTCTTTTATATTAATTTATTTCAAGGCACTCTGCTTCTTGCTGTAGAAGAAGCAACTCCAGCAACTATTTGCTGGAGAACAAAACTGCTACATGCTACATATTATGTACAGTGCTTAATCTCATTTCATACCCTTATTTTGCTTGGTCTACTTACTCTAGAGCCTGTCAATTTTTTTGGGAGACCAATATAAGAATAGAAATGATGTTAATAAAGATTCATGTACTGATATTATTACAAACAACAATCTGTCAATAAAAAAGGGACAATAATTAGGTGCAATGTAAGGCTCCACTTGCCTTAAGGTATTATTGATAAATGAACATTAGGGATACTCAAGTCCATTTGTATATTAGTAGAATTACTCTCAATGGTTCAGTGACAGGTGTAATATAGACAGGTAAGCATTACAGCCAGGTTTCTTTTAGTTGGTAAAAACAAAACTTGATTTATCTCTATAAGTGAGATGAAAAGAGAAAAAAACCAATCATCCCATGTATTCTCTTTTCTGGCAAACCTTCTGATGAAAGCCTACAGTGAACCATACTTTAATCCAGGCATTAAAAATGCATTTGAACCTTTTAACACTAAGAGCTGCATAACTCAGAAAAAACCCCATGCTTTATCTCAAAATGTATCCTTTCTCCCGTTTTACATAATTTTGCATGGGGATTAGTGGAAATTCACATTTATTTTTTGCTTCTTTAAGTGTTAAGGTAGATTACATAGCAGAGTAATTAACTAGCAGGGAAAACATCTATACATTCTCCTTTTTTGTGCCTTGTTAATTACAGGAATCAAAAAGATATTTATTGGAATCAGATTGATATAGTACCTCAAAATTCAACTATTTTGAATTTAGAGAAAATTAACAAATTTTTCCTTAAAACAAGCAGCAAAATATAAAATATAAGTAAAAGGAATCTAAAGGAAAACTTCAAAATATCTGAAAATTTTAATACTAACAGCATATTAGGAATATTCAGAATTTCAAACATTAAACACAAGAATGGAAGGGAAAAAGTATATCTTCAACCAAACTGGCAATTCAACATCAGGAATTAATTAAATTTGTTGCCTTAATCCTTAGATGGACTACTAGGCTCAGATAAGGAGAAGAGTGCATCTAATAAATTTTTTCACAAAACTGCATGAACTGAATGAAACAGTTGATGTTTGAATGAGAATGTGAAACAGTGATGAATCTGAATGAGAATGACGTGCCTTTTCTTCATTTGGTAGCAGCCCTTCAGAAAGGAATTTTGTTTGTTTTTTAACAAAAGAAGCACTAAACCTGAATTTTCCATTTTCATATATTTCTATTGTATTTCAGACATAACACAAGAGGAAAACATTTTTTCTAAAAACTCCAGAAGGCTTATAAACTGGATCCATTGAAGCGAATGATAAAACATCCAGTTAACTCTACAAATAAAATATAAAAAGGTAAAAAAATTAAGAAAACCATTGTAACTTTATATTTTTCCTCCAAAGAAGGCAAGATTTCTGAGGCAGAATTCCAGAATCATTACTTCGAAACCATCGGTGCAGTCCTTTTGTACCTTTCAGTTCAATGAAAGCAGTCTTTCTTGAACTTTGTATCTTCCATATTTTCTTCAGTACAAATTTGCCAGTTTATAAACTACCACAAAGAAGAAATAGATTAACTTAGTGCAGATGCATTATGAGTCAAAAGTATTTTCTTGAACCTAGTAAATTCAGTGGAGTCACAAGAAGCAGTTTATTGATTAAATGTTGAGTGGAGTCTCTGAGCCGATTGATGGCGAGTTACATCCTTAGACATCCTCCCTCTTATTTATGTCCAGGGTCTTAGAGGGGGTGAATGGAAAACATCAAAATCATATTATTCACAGATGGAAGAAGACTAGATACTGAGATTTAATCATTTTTAAATTTATAAACAATACTCCCTCAGAGAAAAAGGAGGGCATCTCCCCACCTCTTCAGTTATTTAATACCAGTTAAAAAAAATACATTAAAAGCTATTTCAGAAATAGGTCTGCAACTACCAACCTACATGGAGTTAACTGGAGTTTTATTTTTTCCCATTTGGAACATCTCCAAATATTTGATCAAAACCCCCATAGGATAGAAATACTAATCTCTGAGGTCAGAATGCTTCAAACCATTTCTTGTATACACCACAATCAATGTTGTTCCTGATAGCAGTGCAGTTAGAACTCCACAGAGTTCAATATGTACTGTTTCACAGGTTCTTAACTGAAGTAGCCCTTCTGGGCCCGCTTGAGCATGGTGTAAATTGCAGTTATATTTGTGTACTGCAGATGTGTAAACAAGAGGACACAAGTGCTGAAGGCAGGGCAGGATATAATTCCTTGTCATAACTTGACTTCTTTTTTTTTTTTATTTTCAGCAGGTAGCATCCATTGATTTGTCAGATAAAAGGCCAGTTAAAATTCCAAGTATTTTATATAGAGAGCAACTAATTTCCATGGAAATTATGTATGAAACCTCTGTTCTAAACTAATATGAATTATGATGAAGTTTAAATCTACTATATGCATATCATGCAATACTGATGTAGATAAGTAACATCAGAAAATGCTATACACACTTTCTGCTGTCACAAAAAGTCCATTAGGATGATAAATATATTTCATACATACATATACCCGTACATACATATGAAAAAATAGTAAAACTACCAGAAATCTAACCACAGAATATACCAGATATTAAGAATTCAGAACAAAGTAATGAATATTTGCTGAATATTTTTGATGACCTATATTTTCAGCTCATTTGCTTTGCAGATAAATGATTCATCCCATGTGTTGCACCTTAGGAAGGCTCCCTTACTTGTGTATGCCAAGATAAATTAGGAAGGCCAATGAATTCAGAAGTATTTCTGAGTAGAGAAAACTTCCACTATATGGGTTCAGGAAATGTATGTTTGGTATAACATGTACTCTAAGAATGAAGACCCTAAATCTTGTAGAAAACAATATGTCTTTGAGAGCCCAGACAGACATTCTAAAGTATGAATTTCCAAGACCACAACGTATGTTGCTAGCAGCATTTTACCATGTGAAGAGCCCTTAATGAAATCCTTAAATAAAAGTCCTTAATAATTTATAGCTGTGCACTTGCAATGTATGCTAAGAAATCCTAGTGTACAGGGAAACGTAGCAAAATGAACAGAACAAAAGCTAGGTTCCACGATCTTCCACTTTTACATCCCTCCTCCAGTGACATGGAGTGTCTCAGTAGTGTAGAACATGGAGGAGTGTCTCAGTAGTGTAGAAACTTGAAAGTGTGCTTCAAGTGAGTACTTCATACTACTAGCTTTAATATGTGCATAATATGTGGGAAAAGTATAAATATATTATTGAAGACAAAATAAGCTCACGTAATAAAAGTATTGGAAGATGTATTTGTAGTTCATGTTTATGTCTGAATCTTAATAGTGGTGGAAGTATTATAATTAAGCACCTACTTCATAATGTAGCTTTTGATAAAGAATTAGGTCATTGATTTATTTGAAGTCTGGATTTATGCATGGCATTTTTACTTCATTGTTGGATGAATCGACTTTATCTTATGTAATAACCCTTTGAAATCTCTGAAAGAAAGAGATGGAACTTATTAGACACTTTCTATTCTAGTGGTATGAGAAATCAAAAGATACTTTAAAGAAATTTTAATAACACAGTAATTAAGAATATTTAGCATAGTGACAGTCAAACCTCGTAAGTATTGTTTGAGCTATAAATAGAATGCAGCACCTGAGTGGGTATCTCATGAGATGTGGCTTGCTTTCCATGACATTTCCAGCCATTCTGGATTTTGAAGACTGTCATATTTCATGTTATTTAAACAATTCTCTTATTAACTGTTTCACAGCTCTATTCAGAGCTGTTGTGACCATTCTAGTTCTTACCAGAACACAGAAGTTCAAAGGCAGACAAAAATTGTTTTGCCTATAACAGAAAATAGATTTTCACTCATCCACATCCTCTTATGACAATGCTGCAGAGCCATCTTATGCATCTCCTGCACACAGTTCTTCAACTGGACAGCAAGGGAGAAGACACTTTGCTACAAAATTTTCACAAAGTGTTTCAGCTCTAAGAAGACACCCTACCAACTCATCTAAAACAATACATACACACACATTCTTATCGTATTAAAAGCAATTGAAATTTAGCCAAAGACAGCATGCTTATTCCAAGTCTTCCTAACATTCTACTCTCTCTGCAGCTGGAATCCTGCATATTCTTTAACACAACAGAGTCCTCTTCTAATGGCAAAAAGTAGAAAACTTCCTGCATTACACAGCAATCCTGACAACACTAGCGGCAGGTGTGGGCAGAAAAAGCTCACTGCTTCTTCATTTTGTATGTGGCCACAAATGTTCCTTCCCAACAGCCCTCCAGTCCCCAAGCTGTAGTCTTAGACTCCTTCCTCTGTCACTGTTCAGCTTATCTTGCCTCCTGTTTTCTTGATGCTTCTGATATAAATGAGACAACATGATTCTTCATGTCATAACATTGCAATCTGCCTTCCAGGAAACATGTGGTTACAGAAATTATTTGAGGATTTTTATTTCTTATTCAGACTTTAAGCCAAAGCCTATCACTTATGAGCTATTGTTAAGTTGCAGAGACAAGTTAAGCCCAAGCATTACTTGAGTTCTGCATTTATTTGGCTGTTGCCAGCTTTCTCTCCTTGGGGTCTCATCAGCCCTTTTTCTTTTCCTCTTGAATCAAAAATATCACGCTGTCTCTTTTGAGCAGATGGGACATTGATACACATTTTTCCACACTGGGTGTCATATCATGACATAACTGACATAAATTCCTTCCTCTCTCTCACCACTGCCTTTTTTTTTTAACTAAACCTTTCCAATTGCCTATATTGCTTCTTTAATTTTAATTTATACTCATTAACAATTTCTTCATAGAATTGCATAATACACATTCTAAATCCAAATGGATATATATTCACATCCTGTTATTTTTACTGTCTTTTATTAATCTTAGAATGAAAGTGTTAAAAGTTTCTGACTTCCTTTACATGCCTGCAGTATAAGTAAAGCATCAAATAATTAATCATTGTGTTGTTGTGAAAAACTAGTGTCTGAGAAACACACTGACAGAAAGGCATTTCACAAAATATAGTAATACTGTGGACTCCATTCAAGTCAAGGAGGAAATTAAATACTGTGTATGACTCCAGAGGTGAACTGAAAATAGTTTGCTTTCCCTAAATCAGAGAACAGTGTTTGGCTACAGATTGAAGCAGAGAATGAATGGAAATACTGATGCAAATTGCAACTACAGGTGAGATTTACTGCATCTACGGAAAGTCTTAATCTTTTGGCTGCATGTGAAAAGTTGGATAGGTCAAATACATCTCCTGCTGAGAGAGTTGCTGCTAAACCCTAACTAAGCAGCAATCCATCTCTGTGGGCTGAAGTGCTCTGTAAATGGAGGTTCCATGTGGAAGCAGATAGATAAGATGCCAGCAGTTATCATGCAGTAACAGGTAACTAAGTCCTTGTGCTTTGCTGTGACAATGTGACCTGTTATGAACTCCAGAGACTTTGTCCATTTCTCTGCTACTCTTCACTCTGCCTTCCCACATGTGAACCTATTTCTCAGTGCATTTGCATCTTCCCTCATGCTGTTCATAAACAGTGCCAAAGCCATATGGAAATTCCATTCTAGGACTATTCCTTCTTTACACCTCTCTAATGGCCTTTATTATTTAGCACTCCTGGATTGTCTAAATCATAATACAGTAATGTTCTTTCATAGAATAGCATTACTGTTCTATAATGTTGTTATAACGAGGTAACTGACTATGCAGGAACGAGATCGATGATTTTAATAGGAAAGAAAACAAGAAAAGAGTTGTTCTCTTTTATTTTAAATTGAGAATGAATTTAGAGGGTTTTATTTCTCTCTCCCTCCTCAGCAGGGAGGAATTAATTTTTAAGCTTCCTAAGCCTTGTATTTACCTATTTTTCATTAGTTTGCATCTAAAGTAAGGCAAATTGGTTTGTTAACCTGTCATAGATTTACAGTATCACTCCTTGGCCTTTGTTTTTGCATTTAGGAGGGCAGCTACCTTTTTGTTCAGCTGAATCTTTGGACAACAATCAATAAACCAGAAAATTATTAACAAAAGCCCAAGATCTTAGAATGTGCAGAACACCTAGTCTACCATTTTAGAAATAAGTTTGGACTTCATCTTAACATTTTAGTTCCTAATCTTTCTGTAGTTTCTTAGTTTTAATCTTCTACATAAATTAGCATAAGCATCTTTGTTCATAGTCATTTTGACAGAGCTGGTAGTATGTGATATCTGCCCAGAATTTGCTTTGTCAGTGGTTTCAGTATCTGCACTTTGTCAAAACTGTTTCATTTACAGTTATGAAGGGAGCAGCCTAGATTTAATTCATGCTGCAGGGTTTTTTTGCATTTGCCAAAAGAGCTGGAAGGCAGAGTTATACTCTGCTTTCATATCTTATTTCAACTAATAATTTTAGACTCAGACACCACATAGTTATCTAAAAAGGAAATTAATTGAAAGCAAAAAAAAAAAAAAAAAAAAAAGAAGAAGCATTCTCCCAAGTATTCCTCTGCGTAACACTCATATATGGTTTGAATTCATACTAGTTACTGATGCCTGAGAATCAAACAGTTTTGTCTAGCATAGACCACATAACTTGAAGGATCTTTTAAGATAGAGCTGTCAGAAGAAAAACTGAAGAATGCTTTTTTCTATATAAAAACTCCTATTTAGTTAAATTTCACTTTATTTTTGGACTTGGTGGACATTAACTTATTGATCCTTAGGGAAAAGTTCCCTAATTTAAGATCTGAAAAGGAGATGAAAATGCATTCTTAATACCTTAAGAAATTCTAGAATTTACAAGAGTTTCTTAGATGAGCATGCTGAAGATACATTCTGTCAGGTACTGAGTGTTTTCTTATTTTACTCTCATGGCTCTACATACTGTATATAGTTTTTACTCTGGAGCAGAGTTTTGCACTACTCCTAAGATATAGGTTTGTTGCTATCTCCTCTCCAGAGTTAAAGATTCTTTCTGATATCCATACACAATGACTTTTGGCCCTTTAGGTGACCTCTCATGCAGAGAGTAATGCTAAGCCAACAAACACTTCATGCACTCTTTACATTAAATGCTGCATGCTCACTATACTAAATGCTGTCATACATTGGCTGTTCTGAGAAATCTTACATCTTTCAAAGGTGATATTGTTGTTCTCTGGCATATTTTATCTGATATTGCTTGCTTTATAATCCCCCTATGTCTTCATATATAGAGAATCACCTGGAAGCATGATTTTGAATTTGTTTTAGTCTATCCATGTGGAAAATTATAGTGCAGTATTATCTGAGAATATATGATATTTTACTTTTTAGTATGATAGTACTAATAAAAAAAACCCAACCAGAATGCTTGAGAAACAGGACTGAAAGTTTTATGTTAATGGCAGAGTACAAAGCATCTTGCTTTGGGCTGCTTTTTTTTTTTTTTTTTCCAATGAATTAAGAGGAAATTCTTGTCCTGTGTTAACTGACTGCTTAAAAATATTCTTTCTATGGTGTAAACTTATTTCAAAAGAATTTTGTAAAGAAGAGAGTTATTTATGACTTTTCCTGTAAGTCATGCTTTAGGATGTATCCAAAACTTTCCTCCTCAAGCTAGAACACAATGGAAAACTCTTTAGAAAACAAACCCAAATACGTCAACCACACTAAAAAAGTCAATTGTTAAGATTTCAGCATTGATAGTTAAATGTCATCTACAATGTATTTCAGTCCTTTCAGTGAAGGAATTTGTTTATGTCCATAGGTTAAAGTCTTGCAGAAAAGTTGCTTTTCGGTTTTTCCCTCTCATCAAACATAATGACATATGCTGATGCCTGGGGTACAGATTCTTGCATGGAATGAATTTCTATTAGTGCATCTTTCTGAAATGCAATATAAAAATATTTTCACTAATATTTAACATTTTTCAAACAACTGGGAATTCATATCTGTATTTGGAGGAATTTTTGATGATATCATATGACTCCTAGGTTCAATTAATTTGACCTTGAACACTTCCAAGGATGGGACATCTACAACTTCTTGAGCAACCCATTCCAATGCCTCACCACCCTCACAGCAAAGAATTTCTCCCTAATATCCAATCTAAACCTAAACTCTTTTACTTTGTAGCCAACCCCTTCATCCTGTCACTACACACTATTGTTAACAGTCTCCCTCTGTGTTTCCTGTTCAAGTTTTTTTAAAACCTTTTCTGAAATGGGATCAATTATTTATAACAGATCATTATTCATGTGAAAGATTTTCTATTCAAGAAGACATAAAGAAATTATTCAATTTTGATACCTTTTTTTAGCCATTCTCAAGCTACAAGGAATTTTTCGGCCAGGCAGCACTATTAGATGAGATAAACACCATACAAACATGGATATACTGCTGCTAAAGACAGCTTTTTTTTTTTTTTTTT
>VWYO01015776.1:48149-97654 GCA_013400275.1 Rhadina sibilatrix
TTTTTTTAATAGGTAGAATGTCTCTGTGCTTCAGAGATATTTCAGTTTTTTAGCTTGGAAGGACACCAAGTTCAGGGAGACTTATTACCTCTAGACATGCCAACTACACAGATCCACTGATCCTCAGTTGCAGGCGGGTTATCAGACTGGCTTAGCCCTGTGGGAACCCCAGGTCCAGGTTACCTCTCTGCTCAACCTAATAAGCTCTGCTGCTGGAGTACTCAGGGGCAGAGCAAGGATCCTCACTGAGGCTTCCGAGCAGCCACAGTGAGCATGGCAAGAAAAGTGCTGATCCACAGTTAATAAGCTCAGCTGACCTGAACTAACTCATTATGGAGAACTGGAAAGTTTCTGCAGTGACCTCTATACCTTCATCACTTGGGGTCAGGAGTATTTCAGCTCACTGAATAATGAAGAGCTGAATACATGCATGAGGTCTTGATTCTCTGTTGTATTTTCCTTTTAATACTCTAAGTATGTTTTGGACTTTTTTATAGGATCTGAAATTACATTTTTCAGAATTATTTTTTCTTTTTTTTTCTTCTTTTTTTTCTTTTTTTTTTTTTTTCTTTTCATTTCTCAACTAAGAAGCAATTTCCTTTGTTTGTTTTTTCTCTTATAGTTCAGCAAGTTGAAATAGTGCTAAGGAACCCAGTGCAGCAAAAAATAATGTTCCACATTTCCCATTTAAAAGTGGTAATCCAAATTAAAAATGTGGATTTTCATTACTTGTTAAACATCTATTAGTTTTGTTTGTGTTAATTTCCCATCATCTGTCTTAAGCCATTATTTTCAGAATAGCATGAAACAGTTTTCTGAAAGTTCTGAGTTCAAACCTTCCCTTGTAAATATGATGCCATAATTCAATACAGCCTCCTCTGCTAATGACATAATCTGATTTGGAACTAAGAGTCTTTACAAAATTCCCAGATGCATTAACACCTTTCAATCAGCTTACATAACTTGGTGCTCTAATAGGCAGTTTCATAGGTGCTAGGACAGGTCTTGAACATCAGCTGACAGAAAAAACAGGCAAAGAGACTGTGAGTAAAGGGAAATAAAGTTTTGTTGGAGGAAAGAAAATAACAAAGAAGAATTATGGTTCCTGTCTCTTCAAATTACTGGTAGCATGGGTTTGCTGCAGCTAGGTTTTTGCAGCTCTCACAACACATCAGCCTTACCTCACAGCAGCTGTAAGGTCAGTTTACCTCAGCAACACCTTGCGCCAGACTCTACCTTCTGTAGTAAAAAGCATTTCCCTTTGGATATTTTAGTCCTCACAAAGTCTCCAGCTAAGCTTTGGTTTCAAAGACTAGAAGCTTCATGGATTTGGTACAGATGTGCACCAATTCGATTTCTTACTTTCTTACAGTAACTTATGGAAAACTTGTTCTCATTCTTTCCCTGTCTCTCAGAGAAACTGAAAACTTGAAATAAACATGTACAACAAGTACATAATATTTGTTGTACATGTTTATATGTTACAATAAAAAATACTGAAGCTTCCTGCCCTCTTTATTATTCTTCCTCCTTCACAGTTTTGGAGCAGATTTTAAATTGTACCACAAGAAGGTTTATTTTTAGCTTATGTATCAAATTATTTATCTTACTTTCTTCAATATGTTTACATTCTTGATATTGGATTGATAGTGGTAGATAAATATGCAGGAACATGTTATAAGCTAATTTATCTGTCATGTAAGTAACTATGTTCAAAATTCTGTTGCAAGGTTTGAAAAAAATTGTTACCATGAGCCTACTAAAGAATAAGTATACACGGGAAGTTTTCAAAAGCTTACAATTACCATACCTATTACCATTACTATATGTGCTGGTAGAATTTGCCTCAAATATTCAGAATCATTTCAAGGCTAAGATTTTGCACCACAGCTATAATTTAAGTATTTTGCCTACATAGTATGTGAGGCAGATACTTTTGCTCTTTGGACATTCTTCCTATAACTGATAAATGTTAGACATATGTCAGGACATCCATACCAATTTATAGATCAAAGCAGACCAAACTAACTTCAAATAAAACTAAAAATTAAATGATGAGAAAATCTAAGAACTTGTGAGCCCAAGTCTGAGGTGTTCAATTCAGTAATGATGAAGATCTACACACTAATCAGTGCTGAGACAATTTGACAACAACAAAAAGTAACCAAAAAACCAAAACAAAATAATCCTTTTCTGTTGAAGGGAATGTCACAAGGGAATGAGTAACTTTTAATTGAGTTTTGAAATATTGCCTTTGATGTTTTTTAACTCTGTAGCAAATAGGTACCGTCTGATAAGCCTTGTTAACAACTTCCTGTCCAGTGTGGACATGGACTATAGAAATTAGTATGTAAAATAAGATTTAAAAAATAATTCCAGGTTATTTTTTAGCTATAATTTTAGACAGAAAAAGAATGCAAACATTTTAAAAAAATATATTGACCAATATGATCTTTTTAGAATACATTAGGTCAATATGTTATGAATTTATTTTAATTTTCATCTAACATAGCTCATCTGTTCTCATGTTATGTCTTTTTATTCTTTGCTCTCACCCATTGCATCCACCACCTTAACCTATGGCAGTAGCTCTTGTTTTGGTATGGTGCCTGGGGAAGACAGGGATGTAGCAAGCAGGACTAGATGAGAGGACGAGAGAGGCATCAACATCTGCTACATACATTGCTTTGAAACACAGTCTTTGCTTGATATCTGCTTTTCTCTGAGGTAGAATGGGATGTAGGATCTTTACATAGTTGGCTTCTCCCTTCCACATGTCAGTGGGGACAGACAAATATGAAAATTACAATTTTTCTTTGATATTAGATGCTGGTTATTTGCTCCACTGTGTTTTTTTTTTTTTTTAAACAAACCAAACCAAAAAGTGTTCCATCATAAGAGCCACAGTTTTTTTATGAGTTACTTAATTATGATATAATTTCCAAAGGTGTCCAACAAAGTAGATCATCTCTGCTCCCACTGAAGTAAGCTATTAACTCACTGTGGACAGTTATGGGAATAAGCCATTGTTTAAGATTTTGAAAAACCCTTTTCTGTTGCAATCCCAAGAAACTGCAAGCTCCTTATTCTGTTCCTAATAAGGTCTATTAGGAACAAAAAATGTTAAAATCGTTTGTCTATTCTCTCTTCTCATTCACATTCATATAGCTTAACATGAGGAAACATCCAGAAACCTGTTCCCCATATAGCATTGCAGCAATGAAATTTAGGCATATTTTTTCTTCTGGATAATCTAATATGAAGTTGACTTTCTCTCAGGAAAAGAGGGGAAAAAAAAAAAAAAAAAAAAAAAAAAAAAAAAAAAAAAAAAAAAAAAAAAAAAAAAAAAAGATAATTTGGTATGAGGAATCCAGAATAAGACCCTGCAAAAGAATGTGAAGATCACAAGAATGGGATTCAGGCATGGCTGTATTCATATGAATAATGTGATGTTAATAGAAAATAATTTTATCTACATCAATCAATGACAATTTTGGAAAGTAAAGGCAGCCCATTAAGCAATTAACTCTTTGAGAGCATAAATATTGTCCTAGTCTGCCATAACAGAGTACTGGGGTTAGATATGAAAGGAACGTCTTAAACTGCACAGTTCATTTCAGTGCTAATCCAGTACTCTTACAGAGTAATAACCAAACTGCTTTTACACTGTTTCATAATTTTTGCAAGGAGGTTTGGAAATTGAAGAAGATTTCATAATTTAGAACTAGATTGGAAATCATAACTAGTCAAAATACAGTCTAAGATAAAACCCTCTGCTTAAAGAGAAACTTTCTTCCAATAGTATTTTCCTCCATTAGACATTTCTGTTCAGGATAAAACCCCCCACAAATGAGCAAACAACAATGTACCTATTTCAGATGGAGGTGAAAGTTGTTTCAGAACAAAGAAATATTTTTTCCTCTTGATGTTACTATTGATATTTAGAGCTATTGACAATAATTTTGAGTCCCAAATAGGAACCAAAGCTTTAAAAAATATGACTAGCAAGTGAGTAATGTGCCCAAGGGTGAGTTTTAGTAAATATTACACAGTATATTTTCCTTTGGTACAGGAACATAGACATTTCCAAGCAACATTGAAAGGCACAGGGAATATTGGCAAAAATAAAAAAAAAATATAGTGGTGTGAACTGAGATTATTTCAATACTCTGGTGGAAGTAATACGTGTGTAAAAGATTTTAACATAAAATACTTTAGTTTTTATCTGTTGTAATCCCATTAGATATTCTATAGTTAAAATCCTACTTATTGATACCATTTATTTCATTTCAAGTTTAGATGTGTACATGAGCAGACAAATGAAAGATAAGAAGATATGACTCAAGGTCAGATTATCATGCATGCTTGCACAGTTTGAAGTATTTCTCTTAAAACCCACCCCACATCAGCCAGGCTCCCCTGTCAAGCAAATTTAGTACCCAACTCTGCTTTTATGTGCATGTGAAACCTGTGCTATGTCCCTTAGCAGCAGAAAATGCCATATTATTTAGATAATATTTTGTTGTATTTGGGATAAATTCTAGAATTAAAAAACTTGATTTTTTTGTAACAAAAATTAAAGACAGGATACTTGACAGAAATTACTAAAAGAGAATACAAAAAAGGAAATTAGTTCATAAAAACAGGAGAGTACATCAGATATTTGTGATAGCCAGTAATAAAGTCTCCTTTACAATAGCAGACGATGGAATCTCTGAGTCAGATCTTTTCATCTGAGTTATCATGTGGTTTTCAACTCTTTTCTTTCAGACTTCAGGGACCTTGAGAGTACCAGAGGAGGTCCAGACATAAAATGATTTCTAGTTTAGGTATCCAGAGATGAAAAACCTTCACGTTTTAATGATCTCTTGTGTATATTTTAGAGTTCCACAAGCACATTTCTCAATCCCAGAAGTTCTAACACCTCAAGATTTTCATTAGTTTACACCTAGCTCAAGTCTCTAAGAATACTTAAAAAACCCTATATTAAATGTTTCCTTGTACATTTTGACAACAGGGATCATATCTATTACAGGTACATGCATAAGTATGTACGCAAATACATTTAATTAACTTGGTTTTAATTCATTAATGAGTGAAAGAAAATCCAAATAGAGACTTAATAGGAGAACATATATTAAACTAGCATTTTGACCAAATAACTTGAGAAGAAACAGACAAATAAGAATGGAAAAAAGACTGGGAAAAATCAAAATCAAAAAAGACAAAAGAAAAAAATTATCAGTTTCCTTCTCTGTTCCAATCTATCCTTCTGATTACTCTCAGTCAATAGGCAATATACCTGTTATACCAGAGAAGGAATAATTTCTTGCAGCAATGCTGGGCTGAAGCAGCTCTGTGGAAGAGACCTTGGGGGTGCTGGAGAGCCAGCAGCACATGGCAAGGGCCACCAGATTCATTGGCTGTGACAGTGAGGGGAAACACAAGTACCCTGAGTATATTGCAGGAAGGAAGGGATTATGCCTCTCCACATAGCACTTATTAGAGAACCACTAGAGTGTTGTATCTAGTTTCATGCCCTACTGTATGAGCAGTTCGTAGTGGATCATACAAGAGTCATGAGAGAAAGCTGAACAAGAGTGAATCAGCCAGGATATAAGTTTTTAAAATTCCAAGGCATATGTGGACATGTATATATACAATGTTGTTATAGATACAAAAACGAAGTTGAAACTTTTTAGTAGTTGTGTCTGTCTACTAGCTGTATGTTTCAATTTCTGTTTGTAACTGTGTTTATTTTGCAACTAGTTCTAAGATGTTAAAGATACTTACTGTTGCAATGTTGTTCAGTAGTTGTTGGATATTGTTGCAGAGTTTTGTGCGGCTGCCTCCCTGAATACAGTTAAAGGGAGGACACCAAAGAAAAGGGGGAGCTTCTGCCCTTCCCCAAACAACTCAGGAACTGAGACACCCCCCAGCGCTTTCATTGGAAGATGCGATCGCCCAATCAAAACACGGCGGGAAGAAATGATTGGTGGAGAGCACCCCGCTAAGAGCCAATGAGAGCCCAAAGAACACACCAATCAGAGAAAGGATCCAAAACGGACCAATCCCTGCGGGGACTGAGGCTTTAAAAGGGACTGACCACCCTCAGCGGGGCGCTTTGCTGTCAGGAACTGGGCTGTCCTGGGGGGTGCCCCGTGTGCACGTTTTTGTTACTCTGGCTGTGAGGGGCTGGGACTAGCCCAGCCTCCTGTTCCTGGAGCCGGTTTTACAACGATAAACGATTGGCCTTTCCTTTTTAACATCTTTGGATTTACGGCCTCGTCATTAAACTTGCAACGTTGTAACAATTTGAGGACAGTATAGCAGCAGGTAAATTTGCTCAAAGATGTGCAATTCCCATCACTGGAGGTTTTTTGTGATCTCACCTGATAAGGCCTGAGCAGCTTGATCCCACCACTTGAACAGGCAGTCAGACAATGCAGTCTCTTGAATTCTCTCAACATGAGTTATCCCATCATCTTACATGAACTGCTTGAAGGCTTCAGATTTAATCAGTAATATATGTTTAAAACCAATAACCCATGATCTGAACTATCAACTCAAATTAGTATTCAATATTGAAGGAAATTTTGGTGCTTTATTAAATATCCTATCAAAGACTGCACTATTCTGTTAGGTCAATGGATCAATAGAACTTACTGGGTCAAATTCATGCCTAAATTTATTCTATTGATTTTGGAGATTCACCACTGGAAATACTACATCACGTATTTTCTCTAAGTATTCACTGATTCATAGAGAGCAAAGAAACTCCACAACTGAAAAAAGAGAATAAACTTGCTTGTAGAAGAGTTTCTTCCATAACACCAATTGGCAATTGGTGCTGGGTATGAGCCCTAAATACATGTCTATATAGCCACCATATGCCTTAACTTTACATAAATAAAATTGAAAGTTTTCCCTATCTTCATATATTTCTAATCTTTATACAGTGTTGAGGAGTACATCTGGCGCAGGTAGCTCCTGTTAGATGTGTAGTTTGAGCTCTGGGTGGGAGCCTGAAACAGGAGGCCATGAACTGCCAACATTTGATAAACAAAAGGCAAGAAAACTGATGGGGCCAGCCAGGTGGATGGATACTGGGAGACAGAGAAGGAGCAGAGGACTCAGGAGGAAGAGTGAGACTTCAGCACTCTTAGACTGTGAAGGTGTGAAAGCCTGCAGACACCTTTGCTGGGGGTGTCTCCTTGGAAGCACCAGCTCAGGCTCTTTCTTATGTTACTGTGCTGTGAACAAATTGTTTTATGGAACAAGAGTTCTGAGACTCTGCTCTGGGATACCTGGTCTGACTGTGTCACTGGGGGTACAGGGAGTCAAGCAGAGAACCCTCTGACCACCGTCCGCTGTGAAGGGACTTTGGTCTCAACAGTGGAAGTCTGTGGCATTGGGAGTGTGACTGACAGAGAGCACCATGAATGCTCAGACCAGAAGTTTCCTTAAAATAGTTATACTATAGTCTTAACTTCAATAATATTTTTGAAGAAATTGATGACAAACTTTCCAAGATTAAGTGTGGATTTATTTTCATGACCAATGAACATCACATAGATTACAGTTCAATTTATAATTAAGGTTGTGCTTTTTAGTTAAATTATTGTAATAGAAAATTATTAAATAGGGAATTAGGCACATAAATCATCATATTGTGAAGCATGAACCTGGTACAAAATTAATTTATATTTACTTTTAAGATTTAGCAGTATTTCTTCTGTCATAATTTATTTAATCTATAGATCTCAGTGGTGGAAATCACCTCTCAGTAGAGAATATCAGCAAAAAAACTTTCAAAATAATTTTTCCAAGACTTATGTTCAACATAAGATTGTGAAGTACTTTACACAAAACTAGAATAGTGTTTCTTTGCTCATGACTCAAAATATTACAAATTGTGAATTATTGCCTCATGCTATCAGAGTCATCCTCTGATTTGGGCTAGTTCTTGTTGTCCTGTTTTAGAATCCAGAGACAGAGGTAGATTTATACATCTAATTTCATTTAGATCAATTCCACATGTATCCACAGAGTTCTTCTTTCAGTCCCAGCACTTTCCAAAAGCCTTCAGAGGTGCATTCTGCATTTACAAGATTATGAGTTTAATAAAGTTTATTAAAAACAGTGTCTCTATTTCTGTTTCTTCCAAAGTCTAAAGCAAGAGGTCTAGGCAGACGGTAAAACCTGCCACAGAATATTTTCTCCAAAAAAAAAAAAAAAAAAAAAAAAAAAAAAAAAAAAAAAAAAAAAAAAAAAAAAAAAAACAAAAAAAAAAAAACAAAAAAAAACATTCAAAAGTACCTACAGTTTAGCAAGACTTGCACTGTGACATGCTTTTTGCATATTTTCACATACTTTCTTTCACAAGCTTTTTGTTAGTTTTTTATGATTTATTAAATTTTAAGGAAAATTACATGATGAATTACTTGAATCACTTCAGGATACACCTGAAGCACATAGCTAGTGTTCTGGTAGAACAATGAAAAAAAATCTTATTTTCCTAACCATTCAGACTTTTACACACATTAAGAAGATTATCTGAATTTAGGAAAATAAATACTTAAATACTTTATATGCTTAATATAGAATAAAGGTTGTTGTATCTTGTCTTGTTTACAAACCGTGGTGCAGTTACCCTAAATCCAGTTACCCTAAATCCAATTTCAGTACACTGATATTACTTGAATGCATAAGGAATTCCTAAAGCTCTCAGCCAGTACGACCAGTCTGATGCATTTTTGTCTGTTATGTTCAGTAGTTATTTTGAAACATTAGAATGATGTAGAAGGATCATATGATGGCATCAGAAAAGTCATGTAAATTCGTCTGTTTCAGTGCTTTTAGAATGGAAGCAGGAAAAGAATACAAACATCTGGGAAAAAAAGAAAAAAAGAAAAGGAAAAGAGCCTCAAAATTACCATGGGATGCAGCCTACTAAACAATTAAATAGATAAAATGAACAATAGGTGGGTAGAAAAGTATTTTAGAAAGTGTTTATTTCCTTACCTTCTTAGTGTTGGTGAAGACAAGTCCTCTAGAGAAATTTGAAGCTATTTGTTAAAAATTCATGGGATCAAACAATCTTTGATGCCTTCAGGTCTATCACTTAGAATTCAATAGGCAGTATCTTACAATGCATTTTTCTTTTTGTCTTTTGTCTTTTGTCATTAAAAACAATAAATGGATTTCTAAAACCGCATAAGACCATTAATAATTGTACTGAATGAGATGAAGTACTATTAAAAGCATTGGACCTCTAGAGCTAAAATCATAATATGAAATGCTGTGTCTTGGTTTGGAAAGACAGGTATCTGCCAGGGAAAGTTGAAGCTCCCCTTGGAATGGAGAATGTAGCCCCCCCCCCCCCCCCCCAAACTTCTTTTATATTTGNGAATGGTTGGCTCCCCCCACTGGGTGGAGCATCTCACAATGGGATGATGGAATGTATCATGTCCTTGGTGAGCCTTAATGGCCCATTAGCAGCAGATATTCCCCTGGAGGGAGGACAAGTGGTGAAAGAGATAAGAAACACTGCCCCACCTGGTTTTAAGAGCTGGCCCATTATCAGAAGGTATCTGCTCCCCTCCCCCTGGAGTTACAAGAGATAAAGAAAAACATCTCCCCAACTGCTTTTCAACAGATGAAATAGAATAGACAATTTTGGTTCCATAACCCAAGACATGATGACACCATAAAATACAGCATTTTGGTAAAACTTTAGGTGACACTCAGCAGTGATAATAATGCACAGCTCCTTGTTCAGCTGTCACATTAATAAAGCACAATAAAAAAATGATACTTATCCATGTTATCTGTGCCCTTCCACACCTTTTCTCTGAAAAGAAAGGACTTTTATATTTACTTTGTTTAAAAGTTGGTTATTCCTAAAGGAAATATTTTACAACAAATTGTTTTATACTGTAATCAAGAGCTTATGTCAACTCTATGTAAAGCCATAAAGATATACATCATGAATAATCAGGTATTTGAATGCATGTTTAATATTCTAGAAAGTAGAGCTCTACTGATATTTAAATGTTAATATGATTTTGAAAAGAATTATGAATTATTATTGATCTGTGTTGTTTTCTGACAAGATTATTAATTGCTTTACTCTGATCTTTATAAAACAAAACACGAAGAGCTAACCCATAAAAGAAACCAAGGAGATTGCAGAATTATTGTTAGTCTTTGTACTGCCACTAAAATAGTCTCCAGAGATTTCAATTTAAGGCTACTTCTTATTATCTTTTCCAAATCTTGCCTATATTACCATGTTCTGTAATTAGTATAAGAGATAGTATTTGCTGCATGCACATTCTTTTGTTCTTTTAGGATTAAAATTAACAGCACTCAGCCAAACTCTCTCTTATCTTTGAAAAAATGGGCTAAATTAAGTCACCTACACAGGAGGCAGCCATAATTTGTTTGGGTGTGTGCCCAGAGGCCAAAGAGGAAGTGGGAGGACAGGAACCCTTAAATGAAGTTCTCCTTGATACTATAGCTAAATTTGGTGTTCTGGAGCATGTTGCGGTCATACTCACATAGTCATTTGCATGTACGTAAAGTTAAAGGACAATATTTGTTGGTGCTGTTTGCCCTTTGTGGATCTGCATGATACTGTTCCAGCTGAGCACCTACAGATCAGACATTGTAACTTGAGCCTGAACCTGTAGATTTGTAATCCAAAGAATTTACATAAACCTTTACAACAATGGCATTACAGTATCTAAAATTCATTGTTTGATCTTATCTCTTTCTGAAGGAACCAGCCTTAAGTTTCTTGGCAATACAGAAATTATTGTCATGTGACTGGCCATTTGGGCAGCTCCCTACTGTAGTCATGTACTAAAGGGTGAGAGCTGGTGGATTTTCAAATGATTTCTAAAACCTTGGTGCCCAGGTTTTAATTTCAATTAAATTTCTCAAACTGAGAAAAAACTGTATTCTTAGAATATTTAATGCAATTATATTAACCTTGAATTCAGAAACCAAAAACCAGGGCTACTTTCTCCTAGATCAGTGCCCCTAGATTCCACAATACAGAATGTTAACTTCTCTGCCTTTTCTCAGCATGAACAGTAGACTGTTTCTCCTACCGGGGGGCAAGTGGAGGTGAAGTGGAGTCATCTAGTCACAAAACTATGATCTTTTTGACATTTCTAGCCTGCCTAGTTTGTCCTGGGTGCAGCGTTGTTATGCATGGGCAGAGATTATTGCATGTTCTCAACAGTGGCAGCAGCTTGGGATCTTCTGATGTCTCTCTGGTATCTCCCTGACTCAGAGCAACATCACAGCAGAAGTTCAACAGGGCATAAAAGTTTAAGGTCTAGCTCCTGAAACTGCACACTGTGCATGAATACATGAATTTACTTGTCTGGATAGTGCAAAAGTAGATATCAAGATGAGATTGATAATTATGTGTTAAAAAATGCATTTGTTTCTAATTTCATTTCATGTATCAAAGCTGATCCTCTAGGTGTGACCCTAAATTTTTCATGATGTTGCCACAATAGTAACACCATTTCATTGCAGTTTCAACGTAGCCTTCATGGAAGGCTGCAGCATTTTAAGTCTGGTAGTCATAGATCAAAAAGCCAATTATTAACGAGAGATCCAGTAAATGTCACCTGAGCTGATCCTTCCCCCTGTATTCTGAATACAAAACAATTGGGAACTGTGAAGAATTTGCTAACAGTTTTGAATTTTTAATGATAATGACTGTAGCAAGTATAAATTTCACATACCCTTTTTTTCCTTTAGGAATTTATTATTATAAGAAAAACTGAAGATGACAAAAAGCAATGAGTATAATATTTTAAGGCCACAGAGCACTTAAAATATTGGTTATGTCACATTGTGATGATCTAGATTAAAAGGAAAAAAATAAGAATTACCTTTTAGATTTATGTTCACTCAGAACTTTCCATGTAGTCTTTTGTCTCTGTACATAGCTGCAAGAATCAAAGCACTTTTAAGCTTTTATTTTCATGTTCAACTGCATCTAAGTGAAATAAAAAATTTATGTTTCATAAATAATCTTAAAGAATCTAAGTTTCTGTTACCTACAAACACGATTTTCATGAGAAATTTGCAATGATTTTCATTTTACAAATATGTTTTCATATTGTGTTTTTCAGGTTTTATATTATTTTGATGGAAATTAAAAAGTAATACTATTGTCCTATACTTGCCTAAAAGAAAAGCTAATAAATAGATCTATCCTGGCATTGGTGTTTTAAATACACTTTTTACATTTGTGTGTATTTTGAAGAGGAAACATGAAACTTAATCATCTAAAATGTAAAGTGACCTTCATCAGAAAAATTAAAACTGTATTTATTCTTTTCTATGATTCTGATTTTTTTAATTTTTTTCTAATGCATTTCAAAAATAAATTCACTTTTCACTCAGTAGTGTTTTTATATTTTATGTATTATATTTTCCTTTCCTATTATCTTTATGTTCAAGAACCCTGGTTTTTGATGGCCAGGCATGCCAAATGCCATATTAATCAGTATGTATTGTTGCTGACTTAAAATTAGTCATTATCTTAATTTCTTTTTATAATTCAGATTATTTTTCTGAATTCAAAATCATACATATTAAGTTTATTAAGCATTATTACTCTAAGGTCCATTCAAATTATCTAGGCCTTTTCTGGTGATAAGCAACATTTAGTGAGTCTGTGATTCTCCAACTCACATAGATAAATTCTTTTCAAGGGGTCTTAGAACACAGAAGGACCTCTGGTAGATTTTATATTACTGCAGAAGTTGTTTCATTGTCGTTACCAGACACTTCAAAGAGATTTAATTGCACATTTTCACATCTCATGTGTTTTCAGAGCTATTTGCTGCACCAGTATTTCTCCTCTTATGTCAAAAATAAAACATAAGCTATGAATATCATTTCATTGCTGCTTGCAGTTGAGAAAATCAATGGCACATGACGCCTTTTGACTTCAGTAAAACTGAAAAAGCTCTTTTTTTTAACCATATTCTCTATTCAAGTAGTATGAATAATGTTTTCATCTGAAATTATTTTCTAAAAAGAAAAGCATATGAAATATATCAGAATGATTTGTTTTGGTGATAGCAGCAGTTACTGAGGTGACATTTTAGGTGTGGAAGGCTCATTCTCATTTCTTGCCTTAGCTCCAAACAAAAAAAGGATGAAGGGGAAGGAAGGAAGTTACCCTAAAAGACTTGTTTGCAACTGGGAGACTTCTGAGGGTGTGTTTTGAGTGGAAGGGAAAGGCAGAGGAGGAGGAGGGATTTATCTTAATTAGATTGCCTGGTAATTTTTCCAAGGCAATAAGGAAAATACCTGTTTTATAATAATTCTATTATCCCTCTGCCATCCTAAGCAGTCAGCTGTAGTTCTGGAAGTCAATACAAAGTTAACTCTTTGGTCTATTCTCGTGATACTTTGTCTCTCCAGAATTGCTGTTTGAAGGTATTTCTCTATTTCATTCTTTCCCATTTAACTTTGCCCCTGTTCTACAATGTGCTGGAAACCAGATAGGCTGATAGAAAGTTTCAGCAGTTGCTTGAGCTAAATGGGGAACTGGTCCAAATCAAGCCTAAAGCCAATGAATGAAACAAAAGTAATCTGGACTTGCTCCTTCATCTCATCCATCACTTCTCTGCACAGAGAGCTATGACAGCAGAGCTGAAGAAGAGACTCAGCCAGGTCTGGAGCTGGAGTACAAGAGCCAACAGCAAGAATTTCTCTTCCTGAGCATTTTTAAGCTGATATTGTTAACAAACAAGTTTTATCACTGGTGTGGGGACAGGTGGAGAGGGGAGGAACGAAATGGTTCGGAGAGGCAAGGGATGCTCCATCTTTGCCACGAGTCACGTCTCCCTATAAGATACAAAACATGAATAAATTCCAGTGTTATGCAGCAGGAGTCTGGTAAAGGTACATTTCCACAGAGGCAAAGGCAATGTAAGATAGCAATGGAATTGTGATATTGAGAAACCTGGAAAGATTGTTTTCAGTGATATTTTTCCCCACTGCTGGATCTCAGAAATATAGAGGTGATTTAAATGCCTTGTAATTTTGTTACACAATTTTCACAACACATGTGTGTGTTCCTGTATTTTTCAAAATCAGGGGTGATTATATCTCCCTACATATTTAACATTTTCTTTCTTATATCCTGTTCAGAAGCAGATGAATTTGATATGGCTACAGTATTTTACTAATAGTTTTTGGAGGAATTGTATTTTCCTATTTAAGTTGTGAATGTTGTATCCCTGGAAGTGTTCCAGGTCAGGTTGGTCAGAGCTCTGAGCAACCCAGGCCATTCTATGATTCCCTAATCCTATGATTTTTCCCCAAACAGAATCACATCAAATGCAACCCCTCATTCTTTACCTATTATCTTTAAAAGAAAATAAAATCCCCAAAAGGTAACTTTCCTCAGAGAAATAATTAAAGAGTTCCTGAAGCTGAATGTACCTCTCAAATTTGTTTCAAAACAACTTCATTTTTTTTCTCAGAAACAACTTCATTTCTTTCTCTTGTAGTAATCAATTGGGTCAAGCAGTCCACATGGACTTATGTGTGTGTTCATCTTTGAAGACTGTTTTCTGGCCCCCCTCAAGAAATGGAATTTTTCACATCCAGCAAGTACACTTGCACTTTAATTACTTGGAAAAAATAATAATTATTATTTGAAATCAAAAAATATATGCCAGTTTCTATTCAAACTGAATTGTAGTATGATAGGTATATAGCTGTCTCTGGAATAAGTGGCATTATTTTCATTTATTGAATGGGAAAATTAATGTTTGAGGGAAAACAGTAAAGAAAACTGGGATCTAAATAGTTCAGCAAAAATATATTGTTTTATGGAAATGCTACCTTCATTCTATAATCTGAGGATTTTAAGGAGTGGATATTAACTATGCAAGTGTCTGCCCACACATTTATTCAGGATAATCCTCTGCTCTAACATATGGTGAATTAGAATCCTTCCAGATAATTTAAACCTCTGGCTTTATAAGTAGGCAGCCAGTTGTTAGACATGTTCCCAAATGGAGCTGTCTTTTGTGTTTAATAAAAAAATATTAATTTTGTAGAGGGTGTTGGGAGCAGAACTCTGTAAACCATCCAAATAAGTGGGATGCTGGGTGCTGACATTCAGAACTGAAAATAGATCAGGACATTCATTCAGTTTTCAGAAGAGCATTATGAATCAAATCAGAGAAAAGGCCTTTCTCTCTCCCTCAATTTATTGACAGACTGTATCTCCAGTTCAAAGATGTGTGGGTTGCCTTGGCCCTTAGTTGTGTGTGAAGGAGGTATAAAAGGACTGCGTGACACAGGAAATGGCTGAGAATGATAAGGGGTGAGGCCCAGTTCAGTCCATGCGTGCTTGGATCCTACTGAGGCTATTCAAGGTCAGCAGAGGGCAGATGGATCAAGTCATACCACTGAGTGCACTCAAGCACATCAGAGGTGTGCCTGAAGTAGCTAAATAAAGATGTAGAGCTGCTGAAGGTTGAGTATTACGGTAGGCTGTAATAGCAGGTGGTCATCGTCTTTACAGAAGATATGAGCATCCTGAGACCACCAGTGCAGCCCATTAATTCAGAAGCCAGCATGAATAACTGCTCGCAAAAAAATAAAGATCTTCACTTTGGGGACATACTCATGGCTTGTAGCACAAAGAACAAGAGTTTTGATTTTTCTTCTGCTGTTTACTTATTTTTTTTTAATGCTGTCTTTTGAGACAATTATCATATAATATTGAAATAATTAAACTGGAATTTGTATTTGTGGCAATAATAGAAGACTTATGAGATAATGTAGGACATTGAATTTACCCTTGAAATTTAGGTCATCCCAGCAAAGCTATGAGAAACTCTGAGAAGGCAGTAAGGGTAATATGACCTTCATGAATCTCTTGTTGCTTCTATAAAGAGACAGAAGTCTCTCTCAGGTTTGTCCTTTTTTATATAACAGATGGTGTAAAAACTACAGATATGCATGAATGTTTAAAATAGTCCCTAAGGTTATATCATACATGAAACACTAATTTTTGATATTCCATTAGTTCTTTAAGAATTGCTGTAAGTCAGTGCCCAATTCCTGATAGTAGCCAGCACTAGATGCTTCAGGGCAGAGATGCAAGAGTGTCTGATCTAAACAACTGCAGAATAAAGTGCTCAAAACAAAAAAGTTTTTGGGTTTTTATGTGTTGGTTTTTTTTTTTTTTGTTTTGTTTTGTTTTGTTTTGTTTTGTTTTGTTTTGTTTTGTTTTTCCTTAACAGAAATTTGCTCTCCAATGCTTTGCCTATCCTCTAGGGCACTGCCTCCTTATCAGCAGTAACAACAAAAGACTATCCTTGTGTACAGGACATACTTATCTGAGCAACAGCTGGATTTTTCAGGCCAAAGGGTTACATTTTTATCCAATGGAAGCACTGAGCCTTGAGCTGTCTTTGTAAGATAAAGAATTATCAAAAGACAGTGTGTTTGACTTGAAGAATTTTTAGAATCTGGAGCTCACTAATCACTGTTATCTAAAGTATGCTGCATGTAATGACCTAAGGATGTGCCAGAAGGTATATTACTTAATCCAAGATAGTTCTAATACTGAGCTGCCATGAGAAAGAGCTTCAAGGTTAGAAATCTTAAAATGCTTTTTGTTGCACCAGTCATTGCTGACTTACATACTATTATTAGTTTTGGTTTTCAGACTTAACATTTTTCTAGAAAGTCCTTTTTCCTCTTAGTAATTGCAAGTTACTGATAATACACTGTGATAAATGCCTCACCAGTTTCTAAATCTTTTCCTAAACTTCTGAGCTATGTGTTGCCCTGGGACAGTGTGTTTCACACCTGTGTTATGTGACAGACACTACTTTGTACACATTAACTCCTAGTAATAAACACCATTTTAAGGATTGAATATTGCAGTTAGTAGTGTGAACAATTTATTATCCCACAGCTGTGGAACACATATTGCTGAAACCTGGAGATGTGTTTCCTGATGTTTTGTTAATTACAATTTGAATTTTTTGCAGCAACCCCTTAGGAGAAATTGAAGTAGAAGAATAAAATTTCCCTTTAATTTCCTGAAAGAGAAGTTCCTTGACAGAAATCTATTGCAACAATTTTTGTGCTAAAGATGAATGCAAAGAAATAACTTAGAGTCAAGCTATAAAGCCATACAGGGTCCATAGTTTTACATTGAGCATCCACACTGTTACAGTCAACTAGGGCATTTCTCAACTTACACTCTTTTCTTCATTTTCCCAGGTGTTTTCAGATTCCTGCCAGAGCTCTGGTCCTGGCTAAGCTTCTATTCCTATTTCAAACCTAAGCATACCCCTCAAAGGAGCTGTTCTCACAAAGGTGGAAGTGGGATGTATGCTTGGCAGTGTGAGAGGAAAAGTGGACAATGGAATTGGATTTTTGGTATTTGGCTACAATTTTATCTGAAGTTGACTGTAAAACTGTAGAATCTACTACTTCAGTCCTTCCCATCCTCTCTCCCTGGTGTCAAAACAGCTGTTCACACAATGAACCAAGACAAGAGGTGTTCCAGGGCCCTGGATCTCCTCTAAATAAAATATTTGGTTCTCTGTTCACCCTAAAGAGATGGATTTGTTAATCTGAGTGACTATGGAGCCGCACAAATATATGCACTGGCACAACATGGAGAGAAGCCTGACATTGGAAGTGATTCAGGAAAAAGCAAGGGTGTATGGTCTCCAAGAAAAGAATGTCTCATACATCCTCAGCTTCAGATGAAGTAGTGAATATTCATTCCCATGGGTCGTAGTGCTAATTTTAGAAGACTGGCCACAGAGTAAGCAATTTACAGTGTAGCCCTTGGTTTCTCTACAGCAATTTATCCTTAATTACACCCCTTATCCTGTGGTGCCTCACAGACTTCTATGTGTGCACTGTTGCCAATTTGTTACTCAACTGCATTGGCACAACAAGAAGGGTTGGTTGTTAGAGTTTTTCACTACTATTTTTGTAGGAAGAATCTTTAACACAGGTAAAGGATTTGGCCCTGTGAAGCACTGGGTCTCAGAGGCTCACTAATTTCATTTGGAGTGGAATCTGCTGTGTGTCTCTCAGGGCACTCAGCCTCTTAAAGGATTAGACCCTTTTGTAATGCCATCCATTTGTGTCAATATTTTATCAGTAATACAGAGATTATGCATAAGGTTGTCTCTTAGCCTGATTAACTGCTGTACTGGAAAGGGATCTTGCATCTTTATGACCTTAATAATCTAGAATTCAGTTTGATTTACACAGTATTAAAACACAGAGAATAAACACAGACACTCAAAATTCTGAGAATTAATGCTGTCTGGATATTTGATACCCATGCAATCCATACAATGTACCTTTAAAGGTGTGATGGAGTGAGTGTCTGACAGCGTGGACAGGAGTAGGAGAGAAGTTCCCCTCCAGGAGACCAGATGTGTAGCCAGGGTCTGAGATATTCCGTTGTCCTACCAGATACTGTGGGTAAACCAGAAAGTCAAACAGGGAGGCGAGGAGGAGAAATAGAGCTGCTGCTTATGGCTACTGCACTCTTCTGTGAAGGAAGATGAAAATTTTGATCTTGAGGAACTGGAAAGAATCATTCCTTTTCGGAAGACTATATTGTCAAGCAGAGAAGGAAAAATGTGCATCTATCTATTCCTACAGGCTAGTTCTTTGAAATGACTAAGCCCAAAGAGGTGATATACTATAGAATAAATTTTGTCATTGTTCCTTGCATACTGGAATAATACCTACATTTGATGAGGCATGAAATCACAGACAATCTTTTCCCATCAGGGAATGGTTTCTTCTGCTTTTTTTGTTCTTAGCATTCATTCTTATGTTTTTATTTTCCCTGTCCTTCTATTCTCCCTGATAATCCTCCCTCTTTTATCTCTTTTCCCCCCCAGACCTTCACTTTGCAACACTGCATCCTCCAGTTCCCCTGCCTTAATAGACTCCTTTTCCAGTCATCAGACATCCTCATTGGAGGAGCTTACTCCTTGAAAACCCTTTGCCAGGAGGTATTGGATCTGTGATTGACATGTGATGATCCTGCTCAGTCTGCTCCCAAAGTGACATTACAGCAGTCCTGCCTGGAGAGAACCTCTATGCTGAGGGTCATGGAGTTACCTGGCAATGCAGGGGAGGCAAAGGGCAGCAAGAGAGAACAGAGGGTGTGAGTTGCAGTCCACAGGGTAACTCCAGAAGCATGAAATTTGATGTTGGTTCACAAGAAGAGACAGAAGAGGCATTTCTGACTTAGAGGAACAGTGTAGTGCAATGACTCAGTCAGCACCAGATGGAACAAATGTGCCTTGGGGCAGTATTCCACCCTGATCAGAAGACACGGGAGTATTTTGTATGGGATAGAAAAGTGGAAAATATTGCAATATATTTTGATGTGAAAGAGAATGCCTCTTGAAGAGCAGAAAAGTATACGTAACAGAACACTGGTGGATATAGCCATTTCTGACCTTCAATCTATTTTAATCATGGAATGTAGAATAAACTGTATTTACTTCTAGATTTCACATTATTTACGAAGTTTCTTCATTGAGCACAGCAAATAATAGAGTAACTTCCAGAGAAGACAATATAATTTGATTTATAGTGATTGTGAATTTTATTATAACTGTATATTCTTATATGATTAGTTTCTAGCCACAGTAATGTCAGTTTATGATGCTGTTTTAAAGTAATCATAATGTCATTTTCACTATCTCTTTTGGAATGTTTGCTGTCTTAGATGTATGTCTGGTGGCATTTAAATGAAATACTATTTATGTATGGTATGTGCATAGGATAAAACTGTAAAACAGATTTTTAATGTGCAAGTAAACACTATACTATGGCACTGATGATAGGTATTTTCAAGGTTGTACAATGCATTGATACCATCAGGGTAAACAGATTTTCAATATGGAACAATTTCATATCAGCATTTTTTCTAAAGACAGATACAGAAAATTGAATGCTATACAGTGTACACTATTTAAAGATAAGAAAGATTTAATATTGTTACACGTAAAAATTATCTTCCACATTCAGAGAAGGATTTCTGGATGCTCAGGCATGTTAAAACTGTTTCTTTTGAATGTGAAAATGTTGAAACAGTAGAGGTTCTGCTGCTTTCAAGTAAACCCTGAAAAATGCTGAAGCCTTGCTGATCTCGCTTCACACTTGTTTGAAATACTGTGTCTAGCAGGATGTACTACTGTCAGTTCAGGGGGTGAAGTTTACCAAAATGAGCATCTTCACTGAAAGAAGTTCTCACAGAACTACACCTTAGCTTTGGAAGGTTTGTGTTACATGTAAAGAGATGAATTCAGAGTTCAATGGTAGATGATTGCCCGGATGACATAAAATATATATGTTATGATAAACAGAAAGCATTTCTCCTTAGCACCTGGATTGCTTATCAGGTCAAGGACATCTTGGACTGGAAAAACGCTGCAATATTTGCTGGCTGGGTTGCAGGAGTCAAAAGAACATGAGGTAGATGGGAGGCACGATGGTACCCGGGGGAGCACAGTAAAAAGGGAATGCTTCACCAAGAATATAAAACAACCAATAATGAGAGAGGAGTAAACTTTGCAAGGATAAATGCAGTTTTTTATTAAAGTGATTGAGAGGTAGAACAATCTCTCTACCTAGATATCTATCAATATCTAGAGCAATACATATTTAATTGAATCTCTCAATCAAAAGAGTTATGTTAATCAGTTGGGCAAATACGAGACTAGGATGATCAGCACTTCTAAAAGTGATAGGGATTTCCTTAAGTGTATTAGTTAATCATAGAATTAAAAATTATTATTCAAAACTGATTAGATGATCTGTCCACATTCTCTTTAAAAACCCACGAAAGGCTTTCTTCTCCTTAAGCTTACTGCTCCCTTTGCATCATTAGAACTTTTTCCCAAGCTCACTTGCCATGCAATGCATGGTGATTCTGTGGGTGTGAAAAGCTCTTCTCAGTATACTGAACACCTTGGAAAATATTCTTATGGCCATCTCTGGGGCTATAAAATCCATCCACTGGAAGACAGACCCTACTCCTCACAAATTTCCAAGTTTTGTTCAGGAAGAGCCAGCTGTGTTTTTCAGTGACTAATTTACATTACTTTGGGCTTTTCCAGTTATTCCTATCTTTAACAGGGACCTCTTTTTCCCCTGCTTAAGTGAGGATTTTTATACAAAAGAAATTTTCAGAATGAGAATAGAGGCAATCTTTCCACTCATCCTCTCAGCATCTGTCTTTAACAAAATACATCATAACATGCAGAAATTACATAAAGAAGTCATACAGGCATAGGATTCCTTGGTATTTCTAGAACTTTAGGATGATGAACTGTGCCATCATAAATGTTCATTCTAGGTAAGGACACAAAGACACAATATTCTGCAACTTAAAAAATTGAAAAATCCTAAGACAGAATCATCTTTGATTATAACTTCCACTTTCTTCATTAATGCATTTATAATCCACAAATTCCTTTTGGCTAACTGGCACAGAACTCCATTTCCACTTTTCCAAAAGAAAATGTCTTTTTCATTCAAATAATAGAAATTGTTTTTCTTTCATTAGAATGCGACACCTTTTAATACTGTGAAAATATTTTGTTTCAATATTTTGGAAAAACAGATAAAAGTTGATCAAAGTTGATTTGAAACTTTAGACTATTTTTTGCCATTTTCATGTGATGGCCCCACTATTGAAAGTTTGGCTCATCTGGTCTCTGAGCTGTCTTATTAACCATTAGGTTGAGGATTTTTCTGACTTCTTACTCTTGTTTTAGTGAACGAATCCATCCTGGATCAAAGCAATTTTCCCAAAAAAGCTTGTTAAGACAAATGGTTCTGATTTTAATGAGTTAGCATGTCTGATGCAGAGGTTTTGTCAACAATTTTCCCAAGAGCTAATTATAATTTCATTCATGATTCAGATAGCTTGCAGTTGTGGTAGTTCCTTGTGTCCCTTCAGTTTAGCTGTCATGTTAAAGTGCCCTTCTCACAGCTTCTTACTTGTGAAGAACAGTGAGATTTGCATTTCTGTCATACACTAAATTCAGCTAAAAGGGACACATAGGCAACATGTTGCTACTGATTTCTGGTTTGTTTATGAAATCTGCCAAGACTCTTTGTAAAACAGCAAATTGCACACAGCTCAAATATGCATAAAACTAATGCATTATTTGTTTTCATTGGACTGCAAGTTCCCTCTGCACCAATGCTGCAGTAAAATTACCGTGCGATAACTTCCTGAGTGCCCCTTTTGCCCATCAGCTCTGGGCCAACTCAGCTGGCTACAGGCAAGAAAAGTCATTTTAGTTCCAAAATGCAAACATTTTTCAAAATGTCATCCAATGCCAAAAAAAATAATACTTGCAGAGATTGGGCAACTACTCCATTTTCAATCTCTATTACTTTAGCCATTGGTTTGGAATAGACCTATTATGGCTGGTCATATTACAGTGTCAGCTATTTTAAACTCTCTGTAGTGAAGGGTTGACAGCATTTTATTGGAAGTGTTTTCTGTAATAGTTGCAAGATCCTTTATGCTGTCCACAAATATTATTCCTTAATAAACTACTCATTAGTGCTTTATCAATGTTTTGTTCTCAGAGCATGACATAATGTATTGGATGTAAGCTTTGAAAATTTAAATGCAACAGAAAACTATTAATACTTTTAAGAGTAAGAGGGTTTGCTGGCTATTTCAAATGTATCATGTAGATCTTTTATAACTTAAAAAAAAATCTTTGTCACTCCCTCTTGTAACTTTATCAAAATCATATCTTTAGATGTAACAACAATTGCTTTACATACATAAAAATTAAGACTAAACAGAAACAAAAGGATTTAATATCAAGAGAAGTTATGTCCTTGTATGAATGACATCTATTCCCATTTTATTCTTATTTGGCAATCCATGATAGGAAATGAGAAATGCTTCTGGATGTCAAATACTGAAATCTGAGTTCAGAAATGCTATGATAGTGAAGCAAATCAGTAGAAGTTTTTGTTAGCTGGTACATATTTACTGTGTCTAGTATAAATTAAAGCAGTTGCAGGGACCAAAATGTTTCACCTTCTGATACATCCCTTCTTAGTAATCTAAAATGTATTGAAGTGATGAGTTCACATTTCTTTCTTTGTAGTATTTAGGATCCTAGAAGTTGAGAGAAAAACTTCTATAACTTCTCTTAAACAGCTCCTGTGAAAAAATGGTGCAAAAAATACCCCAATTTTTTCACTCATTAGCAAGAGAAACATTTACATGCATACAATGTTCCTCTGGCATGAACAACATGATATTATTATTCAGTACTGTAAATTCTTCCATGTCCTCTGCACCTGCAAAAAGGAGGAGACACATTGATGGCTGGATAGAATTTTACTTGTCTACTTTGCTTGGGGGTCACATAGCATTGAATTGAAGTTTAAAGACAGTGAGCTTCTTGATCTTTAGTTTTATTCATGGCCAAGATATTCGGAGAAAATGGCCAGAGTTTATTTTTCTAGAAAACTTCAATTCATGTAATGAACAGTTTTATACTGTGAGGTAAAAAAACCCCAAAGCCTTACAGTTTGTGCCCTCACTCCTTCCCCCACCCACTGATCCACCTCTGAATCTGTACATGCTGCATATTTAACAGTAGAGTAATTATTAAGCTTCAGCAAAATTCATATATAGTTTCTCTATATATGTTCATGATTCTGCAGGCTCAGACAGCTGTAGAGATACAGCAAAGCTGAAAAACTGCTTGCTCCTCCAAAATAGCAAAAGAAAAAAAAAATTACATGGACTTATTTCCAACACGACAAGCCATCTGCAATTTCCACCGCAGCTTTCCAACCAGAAAGTGGGCAGTAAATAAGCACATTGCAAATATCGACCGACACACACAGTGAGTAATTACAGCTTCAAGGTATCACTGATCTAAGTGGCAAAAGTTATTGTAGTTAACCCACAGGGCAAAAAGAGCCATGCCTTTCCATTAACACTCCTTGATACATTATCTGGTTACATTTAGAAACATGACCCCAGTTAGATCTGGGATCTGTCCCATTTGTTGCAGTTCATCTGAGATATAATGTTCTTTCTGCTACATTGACCTATTCAAAACCATTTTTGCCGGAGTTTTGTCACCTCAGATGTGACCTTGCTGTAGTCTGAGCTCATCATGGGACAGCTTTTCTCCTGGGCATTTTGATTGTGAGAGATACTGTACCTCAGCTACAAGGGGATAAAATTCTCACTCTCTCACTCTTTTTTTTTTTTTTTTTTTTTTTTTTTTTTTTTTTTTTTTTTTTTTTTTTTCTTTTTTTTTTTTTCTTTTTTTTTTTTTTTTTTTTTTTTTTTTTTTTTTTTTTTTTTTTTTCCTTACTTGTGAAGATGTTAGCATTTTAAGAAGCAGGCACATAGCAATTCTGTTTCTTATCTCTACTTGTTCAGATTTCTTTTCTATCATATGCTTTGAAAGGTGTTCAATGGGTTGCTTTGTTTTATTTCTCTTTAGGGGACAATAAGAACCTGCTGTTCTAGAAGTACATCTGAATTTCCAAGTAGTTTTGTAAAGTGCCTCAAGTTTTCTTCTTTAGCAAACTGCCCATTTGCCGTTCTTTTCCTACAATAAAATGTAACCAGCACTGCTCCTGCTAAAAGAGACGCAAAATGAAAATGGAGTTTGAAAGTAGGATTGTAATTCTGTCTTGGTTCCTAGTTTTATATAGATTTCCTTTTCTTTGTGAAAAATTCCATGTGTCTCACAGTTCAGAAAAATTAAGAATATAGTTCTGGATTACACCAACTAAATTCCACTGAATAGGTTAGAGAGAGATTATATTAATAATACCTTTAAAAGGTAATGTAGGTATGAAAGCTTACTGAATGGTTTACTATTGCCATATATCCTTGCAAGTAAATGAAATATGTTGCCAGCTGGAATAACATATTTGGCAGATTTTTGGCCCACGTCTTGATTATTACATAAAATGCAGGCAAGTTAAAATTGAGGTTTCTTCTGAGGTTTTCATTTTGTTAGATATGGAAGCTAGATTCTGCGGGAAAACTGTGTATGTCTATCAGATTCAACTCTAGCAACATTTTTTATTCTGCTCTTCATAAAGCAGATGTATTAACAGGATTTTTGAGAACAAAGAGAGTGATAGTCAAAAAAGAATGAAAGTTTTTCATTTCTTGCAATGTTTTTTTTTTCATCATTGTTCATTTTGATCATGTTATGTAAAAGAGAATGAGGAAAAGTTAATCTAGTTATACATTATATATATATAATAATAAGTGTATATATAGTAAGAATTAAAAATAGTGCACACTTTGGTTAGTCTACTGCCACACATGTGAGATCACGCATAAGCATACAAATAAACATACAAATAATTACAGTAGGAAACAAAGTTTTTTTTCCAAACATGTTCCATGCATATGGAAACACTATGAAAAATTTTTAAGTTTAGTATTTTTTCTAGGGAGAAGCATTCATGGCTATGGTCTGGAAAAATTGCTATCTTTAGCTACAGAAATTTTCTTAGTTCTGCTGGTTTGGGGTGGGATAGAGTTAATTTTCTTCACAGTAGCTGGAATGTGGCTGTGATTTCGTGCTGAAAACAGTCTTGTTAACACAGAAATGTATTTGTTACTGCTGAGCAAGACTTACACAGTCAAGGACTTTTCTGCTCCTCATCTGACCCTGCTAGTGAGGAGGTTGTGTGTGCATAAAACTCTGGGATGGGATGCAGCTGAGACAGGTGACCCCAACTGACCAAAAGGATATTCCATACCATATGGCATCATGCCCAGCAATCAAAGCTGGGGGAAGAGGAGAAGGGGGAGACATTCAGAGAGATGATGTTTGTCTTTCCAAGTCCCTGCTATGTATGATGCAGCCTTGCTTCTCTACAGATCTCTGAATACCTGCCTGTCTATAGGATGTAGTGAATGAATTCCTTATTTTACTTTGCCTGTGTATGCAGCTTTTGCTTTGTGTATTATCTCAACACATGAGTTTTCTCACTTTTACCCTTCTGATCCTCTCCCCCATCCCACTAGGGTGAGTGAGGGCAGCTGCATGGTGCTTAGTTTTTGTCTGGAAGAGAACCATGACTGTACCCAGTATGGGGCTTGCTGGTTTCAAGATAATGACAGATAGATAATACTGGAATGTGCTGCATTGAATTTAGAGCTGTTACTGCTGTTTTGCTACTTATCAGGAAACTTCTGTGCTTGCCATGGGGCTTGCTTACCTCTTGTATATTAGAATCTAGTATCTGCTTTTGGCTTTGCTGCTTGCTGTACTGCTGTTCTGCTGCTCACTTTACTGTATTGTGCTGGAAGTGTTCTGATCACAGCAGAGGCAATGTGGCTGCTCTGGCAGATGCGCAGAACATCGCTGCTGTTTTCTGCTGCTGTCCTGGACAGGCTGAGACTCCTTTGTGAACTTGAACTGAAGAGTCTGGGACTCATGGATGAGTAGGACACCCTGAAGCCTCTGTGGCCTTGGATGGGTCCAAGCCACAGCAGGTACACATCAAAGCATCTATGGCCATGGTTATGTCTGTGGCACAGTAGGTGTACCTCTGAAGGGATTTTGGCTCAAGGGGAAGTCCATGCTGCAGCAGGTACACCTTGAAGCATGAGTGACTTTGTTTGAGGTCATGTTGGAACACCTTAAAGCACATTACCACAGAAAAGCCATAACAGAAGAGGGACTCCTCTGGAGGGAAAGCAGCCCTGGTAAGGCCATGTTGGAGCAGGTTTACTTCTCAAGGGACTGTGGCTGTGGGTAAAGCCAGGCTGAGCAGGATTTTCTCTGAAGGTGTCGTAGGGTGTGGAGAAGGACGTTTTGGAACAGCTGCACCCCAGAGTGACTGTGGCTGTGCATAACTCCATACCTGCAGTAGATGTACCCCTGGAGAGACTGTGGCTCATAGATAAGGCTCCACTTGGAGCTGGAACAACCCTAAGGGACTACAGCTTGTGGATAAGCCCAAGTCTGTGGAGCAGGGCCAGGGAGAGAAGTTCACTGCGATGTCAAACCCTGTGGTCTGGTCCAAAGGAATCAGGGGTTGGGACTGCAATGGAAAAACCTTTAAATTGCTGACACCCAAGATATGAGTTGAATGTTGTGGAAATTACTGCAGCAGGAGTCCCTTGTTGCTATCCAGTTTAAGAACAAGCGGAGGAGTTTGTTGCAATGTTAAACACTATAAACTGGTCCAAAGGGACCAGGGTGGAGACTGTGATGGAAATACCTTTAAATTGTTGTAATCCATTATTTGAGTTGCATGTTACAGGTATTACTATAGCAAGAACCACCTGAATTGATGGAGGAGAAGCTCTACAAGAAGCAGTGCAAGTGCAGCAGTGACTGGAACTGAGCTACCTCTGGTGCCCAGGAATGCCACACAGCACCTCCTATCTCCTCTCCCAAGCGACCACCAGAACAGATAGAGCCCCAAGTCTTTGACCAAATGAATTTAATGATATTTTGTCAATATTTGTGCACATTACAGACACTTTACAGTGGTGGTCCATAAACTAAGGGAATGGTTGTTGTGGAGGCTCCTGCTTGGGGATTGACTGGGCATAAGTCGCTTAGTTGTTTTCAATTGCATCACTTGCCTTGTTTGTGTTTTATTTCTTATTTTCCTTTTCATGGCAAATTATTATTTATTATTATCATCATTATTATTATAAATGATAGTAATATTTGTAATGATTATTTCTTTGATGTAATTACTGGAATTAACTTTATTATTTATGTTTACCCTTTCAGTTCTCTTTTCCCAGTACTGCTGGAGAGGGAATAGGTGAGCAGCTGTGTGGTGTTATTGACACCTGGGGTTGAACCATGACATTGCTAAATGCCTGACAGTAACAGTTCTGTAGAAGAATTTCTGTTCATATTTATATAACTAATGATTCACTTAAATTTTATTAATTTATTCCTCTTTTCAAATGAGGATTGTCCATGTATTTTCAAGGGAATTTTAGTAACTTTTGTAGAAACTGTAAAGAATAGCAAACTATCATTTCAAGTGGCAAAGTGAGCACTTTTTTTAAAGCTTTTCAATAGTTTTAAAAATATATATAATTTATCATGGGAAGAAAAAAAAATTACATAATATTTTTAAGATTCCCTTTAAATCCAGAGTTGAAAGATCTCTAAAAGAGAATTCATGAACCTAATGCTCTCTGTAAACTGAAATGCAGATACTAACACACATTCATAATTGGGTATAGAGTTCACTAATTTTTTGTCATATTTTCAGTGAATTATTTTAAAATAGTTATTGAATATAGCTTTTTAAAGTGAGTTACCAGAAATAGTTTTTGGAAATTGCATATGGAGTGGCCAGATCCAGTTTGTTGGACAGCCACAGCAAATATGCACACAGATGGCCAATTAGAGCTCTAGAACTTCATCCAAAGACTGTAGAAGTCAAAAGAAATCTTTGGACTGACATTAATGGATGTTGGATGAAACATCCAGCTAAATTGTCAGAGAGGCAAAGTTAACCTTCCTAGACCACAAATATTCCCCAGTCATGTGAAAAATATTAACCAAAAATTCACAGTGTGGTCTCACATGAATTAAAGTTCATCTGGAATCAGTGCTGAATTAGCAAATCTGAATGGTTTGGACAAGGCAGCTTGCACAGTGCTGCTCGCTTGGATCAAGGATGTCTGGCCTGCGTTCCGGTTCGACTCATGAGAATTTCACTGAGGAGAAAGAACCACATAACAAGAAATTGAAACATTGGTATAACTGCCAGATGATGACAGCTTGATGGGAGATTCTTTCAAAGTAGTGTTCCCTGTAGTGTATTTTATAATGAAATCCCTGAAGTGCTTGGTACCTAATGAGCTAAGGCCTCCAAAGAGTGCAATAATGGTAAAACTGAGCAGCAATGAGAACTGAAGTTCTCTCAGATAAGGGTCCTGTTTTAAGCTCTCCTACAGTGTAGAAGTTGGTCTCTCTGAGAAACTCATTTCTACCCTCATAGACAAATCCACAGATGGAGGTGTATGGCAATTCTAGGCAAGAGGTGTTTAAGAAATTCTTAACTATAACTGACTTCAAATTTAGCATGGGGAGAAGTGGAATAAATAGCCCACCTTCTGGTAACATATTAATACCATATTGAACAAATTAAACTAAAGATTCATTAATCCATTTTGAATAGACTAAACTATATGGTGTTAGGTTTTTGCCTTGAAGAGCTAAATATGTTGTTTTATTAAAATTTAATTTCTTTAATATTACAAAAAACTGAATAACTCATGATCACATATAAGGTATATCTGCACAAATTGTATCAGGAACAGAAAAAGCATGATTAGCATACTTTCACAAAACTCTTTACAAGTTTTGAAACCGCTGTTTCTTAGCCACATACATTCCAGATAAACTGTGTACATCCAACAAAATGGGTGAAATATAATAGAAAATATATGTTAAAATTTTGACTCAGTGTTGGAGAACACTAAGCACAAAGGTGGCTTGAAGGGTTTCACACAAAAGCCTAACAACTTAAGTCAGATATACATATTTTCCTGACAGAAGATGCCAGGTTTCTCTTAATTTCTGTTCTGTATGCAAAGTTCCTAAGAGGAAATGTTTTATTTTTGCACATCTTCACTGAATATTTTCCAAATAAAAGGAAGATTTCATACAGCTGTAATTATGCATATTCATTCATAACTACTGGGAAATTGAGCATTTTGCTTAAAATATAGTAAAGATAAATAAAAATGAAAATATTGTTATAGTTTTATATCCTAGAAAAAAAAAAAAAAAAAAAACAAAAAAAACCCAAAAACCCAAAAAAACCAAAAACAACAAAAAAAAAAAAAAAAAAAAAAACCCCAAAAAAACAAAAAACAAAAACAACAAAAAAAAACAAAACAAAAAAACAAACAAACAAACAAAAAAAACCCCATGCAAAGCCAAGTGTACATGTTTTGGAGAACTCTGTTTTGTCTTATGCTTACAATTTTAACCCTTTCCTTCAAAACACTGTAAATAATTGAGAATTACTATCAATTGAAATAACAGAAGCAGATAGGTTCCATTAGCAGATGTTCTTTACTCTCACATCAGATATTTTAGGTATTGCCTCTACAGTTTTAAAATGGTAATTTTTAGGTATGTTTTTGCAGTTTTAAAATAATACTCAGAGGAGAAAATAATTAAAATATTTGGAATATACTCATTAATCCCTACTTTAACAATATTACTCATTCCCTTTACTATAGACTGTAAAAAAATTTAACAGCAAAATGTTAATCTTGACAGTAATTTAGTCAAAGATTATAAAAGCCATTCTTTCTGAAGTAAAAATATATAAAAATACAAATATGAGCTTCTAGGGTTTGATGTTTGTGTTTCTTGAATCTGAGCCTGTTTTTTGATGACAAAAAAGACATATGACAGAAACTGGACAGTTCACTTGTCTCTCTGCCGCAAACTCACCCCAGCACTGTAGAAGTTGTTTTCCAGCTAAAGCTGACATAAGGCTGTGATAACGTCACGTCAGCCTAGTTAAACAAAAACAGAGAGGGGAAATAGAAATGAGGAGGAATTAGGCAGGGAAATAAAAAGACATAGGGAGCCTAACAGGAGGGATGTATGCTTCAGTCAGTGCTGAAGCTGAGTTCAGCCCAAGAATATGTAAACAAGGGCAGTGCAATAGTCCAAAGCTGGAGAACCTAAAGATTTTTTTGCATTATTACAGGAGAGGTCTTTGATGGATTAATCAGTTGGAAATTAAAAGTTGACATAACTTTGAGACTACTGGGTCTGTAATGACTAAATCAGTGTCTCTGGACTTTTTTTCAATTATCAGCTCATGTTTAAATGATGAATAATCGTTCATAACTTTCTTCAACCTTTAGGTTTAGACTTCTTTTATGGTTGGTTTCTGCCTGAAGGTGAATTTATCCATTCGTGGAGGAAAGGTTATTTAGCATGGATGAAGTGAGAGACCACTCTAGATGTTATGAATAATAGACATATGAGATAGTGATTTTCATGTTAATGTTATATCTGACCTACATTCTTGTTTCACATAAAATTCTCAGAATGCTCTGGGTCATAAGCCAATCACCACTTATTTTTCTAAAATATTCTGTCTTGGTGAAACTTTATGGCTTCTGCAGATTCTAAGACAGACTGCAGTTTTCTTTGGCATCAGAGCTAAACTGATCAGTGAGGCTTTCAATTGGTGTCAAGAATCAAAATATATTTGTGTTGAACTCTGAAAGCATGGGATTACATTTAGCCTCTAACAATACAGGGCTAGGAATATCTTCTATTTGCATCTTCCCAACAAGTATCATGTGTGTAGACTTGTGAGAACTTCTCTATACAGATTTTCATACTCAGTTATTCTGCAATCAGAAAATCCTCATCCGTAATGAATATACCTCATTTACATTAAAACCACATTTTAGTCTCTGATCTTCATCTATCTTTCAATTCTGAGTTAACCATTAATTCTGAGAGAAACTTAAAAGTGATGTATTTCAGTTTCATTTTGAATCAGAGGGCAAAAATATAGATCACAGTTCCCTTAAAAGTGCTTTGAATAGGGAACTAAGACAAAAGAACATATTTTGTTGGAGAGTTTCTTTTGTCTGATTTAAGAGTGTACCATAACTGCTGTCCCTATGATGTCCACATATACAACACATTTTCTAGGGGAGAATAGCACTAAAAGGGGTGATGGGGACAGAATAGATGGGGCAGAGCAGAATTCTTCACATAAATATGAGAAATTCTAGACCATTATTTTTCACAGAAAGGCCAGAGACAAGCTCAGGCCCTTTTCTCTAACCCTTATCATGGGGAAGTTTTACTGAAATACACTATGAATTCCTCTAAAATGATTTCCTGCTTTAGACAGGATTTAGGCTGCCTTTTTCAAGAACCACTTTCAGAGATGGCTTGAGTAAGGGTGGTAGTGCTGGCAGAGTGCAAAATCAGAAGGACTTTCGTATCAACACTTATTTTAGGGTGAGTCTAGTCACCTTTATTTAAAAAACCAAGAGGGTGGAAGGAGAAAAATGACAAGGAAGCATGGTTTTAAATGGAAATAAAAATCAAGAAATGATAAAATCTGATAATCATGTACTGGGGGAAAAAAAAGATGAATTAGAATGCCAACTTCCTTTTTGCACTTTGAACTCTCAACATAGTGAACTATTTGTTATGGTATTAAGTTGTCTGACAAACTCTTTGAAGAAATTTAGAAGATGAAGACAGAAAAGAAAGGGAACACATTTGAAAATGTAACTATTATTGAGAACTTGACAGGTATATGTAATGGAGTATTTCCTGTGTATTTAGGATTGTTTTCTCTTCTCACAAGTGTCTGCATTTTGTTTTTTTTATCATTTCTTTTAGTTATTTCTTTTTTGTAAACGTGTTAATGAAACACTTTGTTTTAAAGAGATCTGACCTTAAAAACAGCAAGGTTGCTCTGTAGTTGAAAATCTCTCCTCAGCAGTTTCTATCCCTCTCAGGTAGCATCTAGTTCCTAAGCAGCAAATTTGTGGTGTAACTTTGCTGTCCTGCCCTCCTATCTTCTGTATGTGTTGATGCAATTCAGTCAAATAGGACAACAGTTTAAAAGTCACAGGGTTGTGAAGCTTCTTCCAGCTTTGTGAGAGGAGGGAAACAAAGGGGAAGACTATGTGTGATGCCTTCCTTACTAAAGAGCAGGAAATTCCAAGTCTCCACAAACCCAAACTTCATCAGCTCAGTTGCAAGGTATTTAAAGAATTATATACGTATACATGATAACTGAAGAAATTATAGGTTTTATGTGAATCAATAACCTTGATAAGAGTGAGACACATTGCCTTTTACTAAAATATTTCCTGGGTTTTTTTTTTTGGCAAACAGTTTAACAGTACTGGGAAACTGTTTAAACAGTCTTATTAGACCAAAAAGATACTTACCCTTCTGATGCATCTTTTTTAACTACAGTGAAGTTTCTGACTCCCTGATTCCCTCTGTCTCTGAAGAGTAGTGTGCAGAACTGAATATATGCAAGCATTTCTAGAGAAGACCACTTGTGAGCAGAGTTATCTCCACAGTTTTAACTAAATAATTCCTCAAAATAAAGTCTTCACTAAGCAGGGGAAAGGGAAGTTGCTTTATATACAAGTTCTGTAAATGTTAATGCACTCTGCTTCACCATGTTGTAATGCTGCTGCAGTTGATATGTATACCACCACAATTCAAGGCCAAATTGAATAGCTTTACTTCAATTCACAATAAATTCAATTAATGATACTAATCTCAAAGCAAGGAACTGTTCAACATAGTAGATGGTGATACAATCTAACAGTGAAGTTTCAATCTAAACTACATGCTCAGGTAGCAAAATCAATTTAAGGACATAGATCCCTCTGGAAATATGTAGTGGCCTCAGTGCTCTGAATTGGGCAAGAGATTCCTGTGTCAGTCAAATTAACACCACATCATGAAATGTGTGCCAGCACTCTGAGTTTGGCAATGAGTCTTATTTCTGAGATTCTAGGGAACATAATTCACTAAAGCTTATAAGAATTTTCTTGGAAGAATGAACAACTCTCACAAATACCATGAGGAAGAACAAGATCTGTTGCTTAATTTAAACTATTCTAATTATTTTTGACCCTTCTTTGTATGCTTTTTAGGATGATCCATATCCATAAGAGGTTATTTATATATTCAGATTATTAAGCATTCAAAACTCTCCAATGTCTTGAGGAAGCAAGGAAAAGGACTTCAGCTTTGAATTTTAAAATATACTCCAAAATCAGGTATGTTTTATCACCACAAGAATATTCTATCCATAATTTTATTTAATAAATTAAATTGTCACTTCTGTCAGCAGAATAGAACACCGGTGATGGAATGAATGAGAAATATAAAATAAAGGTGTCCAGAGGCCAGGAATAAAGAACCAAGAAGTATATTTAAAATACACAAATATAACTTTATACAGTCTAAGTTGGATAGTGTAACTATTCCTGTGTTTATTTTTGTATTATGGAAATCAGTATTGACAAGATATTCCTTGTATCTAAATAGGAGAAACCACTTTAATCACAGGGTTATGAAAGTTCTATGATTGTACTGACTGTTAAGACTATGCTACAGCATTCTATGAATATTTTAGTGGTGTATATCAGTATCATTCTTTAGACATGCTGTTCTCAAATGAGGCTTAAGAATTACTGTTCTGTCTTGATGCAGTGCTTTCACAAGTGTAGAAGGTAAACACCAGATGATCATTTAGCTACACAGTGATGCTGCAGTGCAAATATTTCAACAGACTGATAGAGGAGTGTAAAAGAGCAAGGTAAATGTGTTTTTTTACTCAGGTCAACTAGAAGTCTATTAAAGATTAATCTATTAATATAAAACCAGCAAATACTGATGACAGTACAAAGTAGACTACTAGATGCTGTACAAATATTTTTATTACACATTACCACTGAGCAATTAGCATAAAGATGTTTTACTGTAACAACTCCACTCCCTCACCAGTTATACAAGTGAGTATAAAATCTATATTAGATTACTCCAACAAGTGGCAACCAAAGAGTTTACAGTGGAATGAGAAAGAGACATAAAAGTGAGTTTAAAAAACATTCTCTCATGCAATAGGTTTTATTAAAATATTGAAATGGCATTTGACTACATGGTGAATCAAGTTGTTGGAGATATGGAGACTGATTGATAGAAATGCATTCTTTTTAGCATAAACTACCTCAAATCAATTATCTTGAAGTAGAAAGAGAATGTGAAGTATCATGTTAAAGCAGATAAGATAGCATACATAAGTCATAAGGCAACAGAGGCAATGATGTGAGGGAACTGGAATAAGGCTGAAAATCCATAGGAGATATAAAGCAGGGAAGAAAACATAAAAGAAACCTAAGCTGAGTAATGAAGAAGTAAGCAATGTGTCATGTCATCAGTGCAGTGTAAGATACTTCCTCCCCAGAAAATATATATATGTAGAACCTGGAATATAGAAGATTGTGTTTGGGCAATGAAAAGTTACAACAGTCTATATAACAGTTTTTTTCTGTGGTTTTTCCTCTTCCAGTTTGGCATCCCTGACACCTTAGAGAGTGCAGCAGGTCAGGAGAGTGAGGAGCTATGCCTGAATTGCAGTCCCAATGGCAGTCCCTGCAGTATGAGTGCTCCCAGCAGTTTTCTTCTGAGGTGCTCTAGGGAATGCATCTTCCTTCTCTCTCCTTCACAGAATTGAAAAAACCAGTGTGTTTATTGCACAGGAGGATGTTCATATGAAGTCTCACATTTACCCAATGTGTGAGGGAAGCCAGTTGCTTTTAATTTTTTGCTTTATTTTGACCTGTAGACCTTAACAATAGGAATATGCATACTGTGCCAGAAGAATCTGCTGCATCTTCAGGCTCTGAAGAAAGGATGAACCTTCAGTATGTTCTCTCAACTTTTCTTTGTTCCACCTGTCATTCCCTTCCCCCTTTAACTGACTGTGTCTTTGTAGTATGTAGTATTCTGCTTTATCTCTGTAGGTGCAGAAATACGAAGAGAAACTTATCCCAGCTGTTCACGTTTGTCAAGTCTTTAAACTTCCTGTTTCAAAGTTTCAAACTTCCTGTTGATGCAGAAGCAAGGTCTTGACAGTAGTGTCAATTTCGTGTCAGAAGCAGAGATGCATTTGGTCTCAGATAAAGAGTTCAGCAAACCAAGCAAACCACAAGCAGCTTTGTTTGGGATTTTTTTGGGTGAGTTTTTTTTTTTTTTTCAGTTTTGTTTTCTGGAAAAGCAGCTAATTTCCCAATGCAAAGGCTGGTGCTCCAGGTCTTTCAGGGCTAATGGCTCAGGCAGCCTTGTTGCCTCTGACACATATGAACAAGGTTTCAGTGGGCAATAGAGCTTGTGAGTGTGAGAGGATGCTGAGAGTTGCACTGCTACACTGTCCCAGGCAGAACATAGTAACCCCAGGATCTCCAGGCACTCTCCAGACTGTTCAGGCATCTCAGGGCATTCTTCTGTTCTGCTTGGCTTTAGGGAATAGAATGTGTTAAATGTACTGGTCCAGTACATTTCTTATAGCCATGTGTTCTGTCAGTCAGAACACATTCTGAACGCTTTTAAGAAGTTTATTTATAGATACAAGTTTTCCACTGGAATTTCAGAAGAGGAAATGTAGCTTCTGAAAAAACGATTTCTGTGAGATGCATTTTATAATACCAAAAGATATATTTTCTTCTCAAAGATTAGCAAACACTTAATTTAACTATTATTTGAGCTAAAGAAGAGAATTTTCATTTAGAACAAGGACTTCAAAGAACAGGCTACATATCCTTACAGCACATGGATTCCCTTATAAAGCAAGAAATCCCTCTAGTCTCATTCCATCACATGGAGCAGTGCTGTGTCTTCTGTAATGTCCCTTAGAGTTTGATGTGAATATTATCTCACAGGGTAAGGAGGTTTGTGAGCAGTCTGGCACTAAAGAACATATTGCACATGAAGGACACCACAGGAAAACAAAGTTTCATTTCTTAAGTGATTCACATCACTGTGCTTCAGGCCATTTCAACAAATCAGAATGAAACATTGCAGTTCCAGTTCTGCCAAAATACTCATACTCAAAAATGCAGTGAAAAGTCTGGATTTTATGGGACATTATAATATGAAAAAATACTATTTTTTCTCTATTGATAGTTCAAAATAAATTTGCACTAATGCAAAACATAAGTGAAATGGTTCTCGTTGAAATTTGCTTTGGGCTAAAAATCTATATTTTACTTTTTAAAAAATTACTTCTGGTAATTTTTTATTATTCCCTTACGAAATATTTAATTTCAGGATTGGTTTATCCTGTTAAACATTTGTATGAATAATCTGAACATTCATGCAATGGAAATGAAAATAAACTTTAAAATATATGTGAAAATATTCTGGTAGTGGGACACACTTTTTCCAACATTTCTTCCTGTGCTTCTTTTAGTCTCACACATAAACCAATAAACCAAGGAAAAGCAGATTACATGTTAATTAGTGAGTTAGAGAGAAAGAAAATTTTAAACACATATCCTGATTCCTCATCATTGCAAATACTATAAAAAGTATGGGTCATGTGTAAATATAGATTCCCTGTGAAATGCCAGCTTGCTTGTTCCTAGTTAATTTGGTGGCTTTTCGATATTTGGTTTCATTTTTGGTTTTGTTTTTCCTTAAAAGGTAGGGGCATTTAGAGAAATTAGAAATAATTAGATTCAGTAAAGAAATGAAAGGAAATGAAATTCAAATAAAAGAAAAAGTGTTGCCATAATGAGTAAAAATTAATAGTGTAACGATTCATTTAGGGCATATGGCAAAAAATATGTTCCTATCTCTATGTTTCAGTTTGTTTCTTTAGTAATATTATTACTTCCTTTTCTATGTACACTAGATACATTCAGTTTTAAACTTATTTTCAGTCCTGGCCGACATTTAAAAATTTAACTTCCAGGTTTGCATTAAACTAATGTAATTAATATCCTGTGAAGTTCTTTGTCTTGTGTTCTCAACATACTAGAACATATTAAAGATCTCTAGCAACTAACAAAGCAAAATATATATATAAATTTACTTTTTGGAGTAAAATTAAATTTGAAAACACTAGTACATGTCAATGAAAACATCAGCTAGTAAAAATATATTTTACAAGTGTTTCAGCTGTGAAAATGGTAAAACAGCATCAAAATTATTTCAAAATGTTAATTTTCGACTAGTTTTAAGATATCTTTTTCATATTGAAATTTCAGAAAGTGATGTCAAAGGAAATCTACAGATCAGGACTAAGAGTAATTTTCTTTCTGTTCCATGAACTGTTAAAATACAGTTTTTCATTCCTCAAAAGGTATATTTTCCCATGGCTGAGTTTTATTTATTTTTATTTATTCTAGTAAATCCCTACTTATAAGTATTGTCTAACCTTTCCCTGGAGAGTATCTCAGCTACTTGGTGAGACTGTGGCAGGGAGTGTTTGGTGGGGGAAAGCAGGGGGATCAAGATAGAGAAGAGCCACAGGGACTGCATACAGCTCCTGATGTAATAAAGGAGAGATTTAATTAAAATACACCTGCTGTATGTAGTCTGCCAGAATTTAATTATACTAAGTGGTCAATTCTTATGGATGAGAATGGCTATTCTCCTTATTTTCAACTAGGTGAAGCACAATAATTCAAAGCTGTCCATTGTCCTTTAAAGTTCAGAGCCTCACCATTTGTCACAGCCAGCTTTAGTAAGAGCGTTGTGTCACAGCACACAGCACTGGAGGAGCTTGATTTAGACCCTTTGTTTTTAAGGAGATTCTCATGTCTTAAAGTACAGACAGGCTAAACTAACCTCCGTGTCTTGAAAACAGGATGAATGAAAAGGCTGTTTGACTATTCTGAACATGCAATCAGTAACTTCCATGAAAGAAACCCAAGGATTAATTCATTATTTGACTTTTCCTTTCATAATACAACACACTTTTCTTGTCTGTCTATTCCCTGGAGGTCTGCTGTCTCTGCTTTTTGGGTCAGGCAAGTCTACTGTTGCTTTTAACACTTTTGGTGCTTAAGATTACCCTTGGCTAAATTCAATGTGGCAGTGACAATCAATGCATGCAATAAACTCCAATTTGGCAGATATGACAGATGCTGGGGTAAAAAAATCTTTAAAGCACGCAAGGAGTGAACAAGGAAAGGATATGACTTTAAAGAATTGTTCACAATCTTCTTCCTAGTGGTTTTTCTACCAAATCCTGTTGACATCAAAACCAGGAATTAAAACCTTTGGAGTATGACCCATTTCAAGGTTATTTTTATCTAGCATGTCAGAAGACTAGAAAAATAAGAGAAGGTGATGCATAATAGAATATACCAAAAAACCCTTTGGTAAGTTGGTAATTGATATTACTTTGCACATAAACTTGCTTGGCATAATGTAGAATATGTTAATATATTTCCTCTACAGTTGAATAAGCATTTCTTCAGCAGATTATATACCTTTGCAAGTAACAAATATCAATTCAAATAGCTAACATTTATATCTGGAAAAAAAACTAGAGAAGAGAAAAATGCAGTTTAGCAGTGGTAATGTATTAGTAAAGTATAAGTGAATTGTCAGGGAACTGCATATACAATGCTAATGAGGCAGAGTACATCTTGCTGTAATACTGGTGGAGTCCAAATATCTTTTACATTAGCATATTAACTGTCACTCCTCTCCAGTATTTACATCTAGACAAGCCTCAATCTGTGATAAGTAATGACTACTTTGCTCAGTCTCTTAATACCTGCTGGAAAAAGCTATGATGGAAATAACTCCTCCCTATGTCCTCCATGTCTCGTTATAGCAGTGTAAGTCTCTAAAAGTATCATGTACTTTAAAAAAAATTAAAAAAAATCCCAAACAATCCTTTCAGATTAATACAAATAATGAATTTTCATATGGTTGCCAGTACCAGGTATGGTTCAAGTATCATATTCTTGCCTCCTGCCCCACCTTCAAACCTGTTAGACCTGTCTATCTCAGGTTAGACTTACAGGCTTCCCTGTACAGTAATGCAAAGATGTAGTGTATTTCCTCCTATAGAGTGTTGGTGCAGTGTTTTCCATCCCACACAGAGCTGAAATCTCCTCAGGATGACAGTTTATTGATTGCAGGAATCTAAACCCCTTGAGTGCTAAATTATGTTTTTTAATCAGCTCTCCTTTGCTTAGCAATCCATGACTACCCACCAGTCCTTGGCCCCGCCAGCCAGTGCAACCCAAGGGCTAGATCTTAGCCTTTATGTTAGTCATTAAAATTACTAACAGTTGCTGTTGTACTTGTACTCAGTTCCACTCAGCAGCTATTATATCTAGATTTATATTTAAACTTCTTGATTTATAATGTTCTGATACATGAAAATCTCAGACTGATCTGGTCTCTAAGGATCCTTCAATGAGATGAACAGATTATAATGTAAAGAAGTGGGAAAAAAGAATACACTTTACATTAAATCTTGATACAAGCTCAGCTGTCTACTAAACAAATCCTTTCTAAATCATGTTATTTAGTTTTGTATTTTCTGTATGGTGGCGTTATCCTAACACAATGTACTCCTCTGTGGTTATTACTTTTGTTCAATTATTTCCCTATAGGCAAGAATCTGCTGATATCAGGAAAGGCACCCAATGGATTCTCAAAGTAATTCTCATATATGTAAAGAACAGTGCCCTTATTGCTCTTAACAGCAAGTTAAATCCCAAACCTGAAAAATAAAATGCAGTGCAAAAGGAGATCTCTGTGCCCAAATCTCACCTAGCATCCTCTCTTCATAGACAAGTCTCAGAAAGACCAGTTGGAGACATGTGGCTCTGTGGAGGAGTTAAACTAATATATTCACTGTGCAGGAGTCTAGCAGTCAAGGATTGTTAGGAAAGGAAGAAAACTCAGCCTTTGCTTTAATTTTCTAGTTTTGATACATATCTCCTTTAGGGTCCAGAAAACAGACAGACAAAACAGGCTCACTACTTTCCAGCTGAGACATTTAAGAATGCATCTCCATATGATACTGAAATTTCATTCAGAGACTATAAGACTATATAAGTTTAATGTGAAAAGACTAACTATGTATTTTAGGATTATGACAAGAAGATATTACAGCAGTTGCTGACATGAAGGGGACAGGCATGCTGGTTACTAGCCCCCTTTCCCCACTAGAACAGGGACAAGGGTCAGTCTGGCAACCCCTTGTGTGACCATGACCCCTAAATGTGAGGCTGTAGGCAGATCTGAAAATCTGAGATTTGTCTTCCCATGTTCACTGGGATCTGAAAATGCCTTTGGAATTTTTATTTTCCAAAGGGCACCCTGCTGGGAAACTGAAGTTTCAGGACAATCCCCCAAATGTCTGTTATAGGATTAATTTTATGCAAGGTTTTGATCATCTCTTGATTGTCTGAACTGAAATCAGACCTTTGATTAATGCTAACTGAATATTTTTAATATCTAATAATAATGCAAGGCTGAGTGGTACTAGCAAAGCACCTACTCTAGCCATTCTTAAGAGGAGATGCGATTTGAACTGTTCAACAATTCAATGGCTACCTCTCCAAGGGATGGTACTTCTTAGGTATTCCCTTCTTCTGCAGCCATCACAGGAGCATTCCTGCCTGATTTGTGCGTGCCTGGGTGGTACACTGAAACATGCCTCATTCTGGTACATGACTTCCAGAGGACAGAGTTTGTTTGGCCTGCTTAGGAGACTGGCTGACAAATCTGTTGGGAGCCAGTCCTGAAGGGCAAAGCAGTCCAGGAAAGCTGGGCATTCCTCAAGAATTCCTCTGAAAGGCACAGGATCAGGCTGTCCCTGTGTACCAAAAGATGAGTTGATGGGGAAGAAACCAGGCTCTATGAGCAGAGAACTTTGTCTGGAACTCAGGACAAATGATGAGCACTTTTCTAAAAATGGCCAGGTCACCCAAGGAGGACCTCAAGGATGTCGCAAGCTTGAGCAGAGATAAAACCAGAAGGGCCAAAGGCCTCTTAAAACCTTAATGATTCTATGATTGCACTGAACATATAAAACTATTGTTATACTTGTGCACAAAAAGATAAACAGAATGCTTGCTGTCCTGAGGACCAAGACTATGGAGAGCATGCTGGGGATATCAGAGTTTCCTTTGTATTGTAGGTCCTGAACTGAGTGACAAATTTGGAGTTCTGTGTGTCAGATATAGAACCCACCTTTAGAATATGGCTGCTGGTTTCAGTCACTCTGTGCAAGCAGCAGTTACCAGGTTTTTAATCGAGGGTGGCAAGCTGAATGCTTTACCTGAGAATAAATCGGATGAACAAAACTCATAATGATAGAGAGAACTGTCTCTGAAGAAAGATTAGCTAGAACTCGACCCCAAGTAACAAACAAATTGACAAAAACCTACAAATTTGACTGGAAGATGCCATTTGAAACTGTTTCTTTAATTCACTGCAGTACTTACTATTCCTACTTTCTAAAATTCAAAATAGTAACTTCATTTGTAGCCTAATCTTTATTAATAAAAACAGAATCTTTAAACAGTTCTTTTCTCTTCTCAGAAAGAAAACCTTCATATGCCTTTATTATCAGTGATAGGAAATTTCATTTCCTGAGCTGGCCAGAAATCTCTGTTGAATTTTCTGCAGCTGATAACTTGAAACCATTCTTTTCATTGCAATAAGCTTCTTCTTCATGTCTGAGGCTTTTTTGCCTATGTTCACTTGTCTCCTGATGATTTTTTTGATAGGAGATCCCCTTTGTTTCCTGAATATATTTGGTACAATGCTCTTGCAGATTAGCTTTTGTAAAAGTGTATTTAAAAATTCAGTTTCCACAGAAAATAAATCCAAAGCTTCCATCTATGAAGTTTATTAAAATAGTCTCCCTTCTCTCTCATCCGTAAAAAAAGGTTTTGACTGAGTTTTCAAGATTTTTGCTCTTATGTTCCAGGGCCTGTGTTTCTAAAATGCAAAAAATTATTGATGATATTAAAAAAAAAGTCTAATAAGTATTGCCTTCCCTTTGTCAATATATTGATATGTCTCCCTATGCTTTGCAAATTTATAATGCTTTATGAAATGCAATGAGAGAGTAATTTGAAATACATTCTTTTTCTTGCTGTATACAAAAGCTTTCAAACATATGTCTGATGCAAACAAAAGAAGAGTTTGGGCAAAGTGGTAATAAATTATCAGTTAGACTGATAGTGAAAATTATTTATAAAAGGAAAATCAACATACAAATATTTTCTCAGAGTGATAGTTCTGTGCATGCTTTTTTCCAGGGAAACCATATGTGCATATTCTCTCATATTCAGAGCAGATTTAGTCATTGAAGACTACAGCTTAGTGACAATTAAAATCAAAATATGTTTTGAAATTGATTATTTGGTAGTTAGAGAAGAAGTTTCATAGAAAGGAATTGTTTGATGGAGAACATGCATTTATTACTTCATATACAGTTGGACCCATCGATCACAAGGGTCTTTTCCAATGTAAATGACCCTATATTTCTGTCCTATGATTCTGTATGCTCACGTCTTGGGTTTCAGACTCTCTTCATTTTAAAGTCTTCAAAGATTGAGAAAATCAGCCTGAGACCTCTTCAAATTGGAGCTGTTTAACTGGTTGAATACTAAAAAATCATATTACAAATGATGCTTAAAAACATCAGCTGCTTTAACAAGAGATTTACCGATTTTTATAATACTGATGCACATCCTGCGAAATCTTGTTGGATTTAATTCTTAGAAAGAATTATTTAACTATTGAAAAGTAACAACAGTCCAATCCATATGCTTTCCAGCACTGAAGAAAAGCAGAAAGAAAACCAGAATAGACTATCTTACAGTAAGCAAATCTTCTAAAGATGCCCTCCCATTTTGCCATGGTGGGTGGAAGGATGTTTTACACCAGTTGTAGATAAACTGAGAATTAGATAAGGACTGTTTTGGGAGGACCTTGCCTCTCACTTTAATTGAAGAGGATGAAATAATGATTGCTTGGCAATGTACAGCTGTGGCATCAAGGCTATATGTATAAAAATGAGAAAGAATATATTTCCAAGTAAGATATTTGGATTTCATTGAACATGACAAATAATGCATATGGAGCTTTCAATTGGTTTACTCTTTAAAAAAGATCAGCCTTGCTTTAAAGCTTTGGACAGAAATTTTCCTTGTTCCCTTACATAAATCCTTTTACTGAACTGGAAATAAAAAGATTTAACCCTATAGCTTCTGCTTGCTTACAAACCAGATTTTCAGCTACAGAAAGAGAACTTCAGCTCTCTTGCATGCAGAAAAAATGGCAAATTAAATATAAAGGTAGAAAAAACTTCACTGTTTCTTGTTTGTATCCTTAAAGGTCAGTGTGGGCAATTAACTGTCTGCATGACATATATAATTATTAATCATATAGAGGACATTATCTTTGTGTCTTGTTTGTGATATGACAGAGAAACCTGGCTTATCTAGGGCTTGAAGTGACAGTATTTTCTTATATCAAAAAATACATGCATTCTTCTCTCAGATTTTACCACCCAGTTCTACAGGAAATGAAGACACATTCTCAAGTGAGTGGACTTTTAGCACAACAACAGCCTTTTAAAAAGTACTGCGCTCCCACTTATAAAATGTGGCAGCATTTTCACTTTTTAACCAAACATTTTGTGAAAACGCCTCATGAATGTGTAAAAGTTCCTTTAGGGCTAAGTAGAGCTAAATATTTTTATTTTTTTTTTTAATAATGGACGCCTTTGTAATGGGATACAGGGAAGAGAACAGAAAGGTTTTTGCTACAATAGAAGAAAAACAAAATGTACCTATTGTGCCATTAAACAAGGGCATTTGGTGTCAGAACTGCTAAAAGCCTGAAATCACTATGGAAGCAACTAATTATCTTAATTAAATTAATGCTTCTAAGAAAAAACTTCCAGAAAAAATACATAGCTTAGTGAATAAGAAAATGTTTTCTGATTGTCTATGTATTAGGGATAATTTTTCCCATTAGTGATAATTAATTTTCATTCTCTTTAAATAAAATCATTTAATGGTGATACATCTTAAAATTTAGTTTAAAAAGATCACAAGTTTTCAGTTACTATCTTTTTTCCTTCCCCCACCCCCCAAAGAACTGAACAGAGTTCATACAAACTTTTCAGCAGTATGCTATCTGATCATCTGTGACCAAGTTTCATGGATTACATGTCTAGTCCAGACTGTGGTCCAGGCATCCAAACTCAACAAACTGACATTTCTTTATATTTCCTGAAAATTAAGGATTTCTGAAATTTCTAAAACCATTTGAGAATTATAGACCTATTCAGAAGCCCAAAGGTTATGCCCTTCCCAAAAGTTGTCCTATTTTCACTCTTAAGCAAAGAAGCTGTGGAGCATACATTGTACAGCATCAAAAAATTGTTTCAACCTCCACTTGGCCTTGTTACCTTCCTAGCTTTGGTATATCATTTGCTTATACAGTGCCTGTGACTTCCTGTAGATGAAGGTAACCATCATTTAATATTGATAAATTTATCAAAAATTGACATATTGGTGTCTATTTTCCTCATTCCCTTTCCCAGAATGATGCCTTTTCAGGAAGGACTTTCCTGGGAAATGATTCTTATCTGTTGATGGCTATAACAAAGCTCATCTTTCTTTCACACTGAAGGCTTTTATATTGATCTATCTTTTTTTATTTAGGATGAGGAGCAGAAAACAAATCCTCTTAAACACCATTATTCTGCTATGAAACATAACAACGACCACAACCTGACTTGCACTGTGCATGAGAAACTCTCTCAGCAGTGTCTGCAGCTGCCCTGCTTCAGGAGAGACAGTTGCTATTGACAGAGCTCCTGCAGCCCTGTGGATTCTCTCTGTTTCCATGCACTGTTATTAAGCAAGACAGCTCTAGAGAGGGCGAGCTGCACATTGATGCAGAGCTGGGATGGGACAGAGGCAGAGATCCTTAGTGGAACTCTAACTTCTGTATGAGCCCTAATGAGCCAGGCTGTCCTGCTCACCCACCGTGACTCTGCTCACAGAAAACAAACTCAATTCTTAAATCCAAGTGCTTAGGGATAACCCATGTACAAGGCAAACACTGACAGGCTTGTTTACTTTTTTATTGTCTTCTGCATAAAATATCATGCTCTGAAGTTCTGCTTTTGTGGCAAATTCAATAGAACGTTTGGAGAAATGTGATTTTGGTTGAATAATCAAAAGGGTGAAGTCATGAAGCACTTGATTGAAAAGGCTCCTTAAAGTGCCAACCTCTTCTAAAAAATGTTAAAAGAAGGAATGTAGGCATGAGAGAAAAACAAAAATGTAAACAGCATTGAATTGCTGAGAGGGCAGTAAAAATAATGTAAAATAAAAATGTAAAATAAAGACAGGTGAATGAAACATTTAAATAAATTTCTTTCTAACATTATATGACTGACAGAACATCTCATACAGTGAATTAAATTGCAATCATCTCAATGACAGTATCACTGAAAATAACAATGGTGAAGAATATATGGTATATACAAAAATTACTTTCAAAAGTTGTTACATGTTACAGTAACCATCTATTGGCTCTTTTTGAACGTCTTCAGCATTAACTCAATCAATCCTCAATTATGAATGTGAGAACAACAATTCTATTAATGTAACATAAAGCAATACTTAATTGTAAGACTGAAAAACTTTTAAGGTTTTGCTTCTGCTGGCTTTTTTTGCATAGATTATGTACAAAATTATAGCACTCATTTGTAACATTCAGTAACAGTCAAAAAGTTGTTTTGTTTTGGTTTACAAACTGTTTATCCTATAGTTCACAAATAGTTCTGGTTTCCTGAAACTGCTGAAAAAATTTACATATTTTTTCCAATTCTACTTGCAGCAAATCAAAAAAGTTTATTAAGGTATTTCTCAGGGAGAATTTTATTAAAATTAACATAGTCATAATGGATTTTATGCTAGTTCATATGCTAGCCCTCCGTTTAATTTCATAACAAGTTAGAACATCTTTTGAACTGATTTTATTTCCTTTTTTTTTTCCTATATAAAAATATTTTGAACTGTATACATATCTAACCTGTATATTTGACATTTTTTTATATTCTTTTAGTGAAGAAGTGTTTTAGGGTCTGTTTCATCTTTGTCTTTAAGTGTAGACTTTGTCTTTAAATGGAGACTGTATCTCCATTTGTATGCTATTTACAACATATTGAATCAATTTTTTTATGCTGCATTGGTTTAAATTGGATATGCACAATAATCAAATCAATAAAATGAGAGTTCCTAGTCACTTTTTCCTTATTTTAATCTTTCTGCCAAAATGAGTTTGTTTTCTAATTTTTTTTCTAATACTTTAAAGCTACTTGTTTCTGTTCTTTCAGTCACTGCCATTGGTTTTTGTTCTCATCTGGTTCCACCTTTGTTGTCTTCCTTTTCAGGTTTCTCCATGTTCCAGCCTGTGAGTGACTCACTGTATCTTTGTCCCTGGAAGAAAAAATTGTAAGGAAGTTGCCCATCTTTGTAATGACCTATTTGCTTTCCTTTTTCTGTTGAAGGGGTATAAAGGGGTGCTTTATTGAATTGAGTAACTTGGCTTAAGTAGACTCTTTAGTAGACAAGTCAGGGTTTTTTTTCTAATTTTCCCCTGCATTTTGCTGAGGATATTTTTCTGAAAAACTTTTCTGAAGTACTTTCTGAAAAAGTTCTGAGCTGAAGTGTGTTCTATTAAAGAGTACTCCAGCTCATGCTTAGGAAGAATGTAATTACATCAGATTAGTACCTTTTAAGTTCACATTTCATTAAGAGCAGTCCCAGTTTTTAAGAACATTCACCATGTCTTTCCAGTTATTTAGTTTGTGTTCCTTTATAGCTTATAGGTTTTTTTAAGAGATGTGAACATTCTCTGGTACATGGCTCATGCATATATGCAAGAGTGTTTAAATAATGAACTTCTGGAGTTCTACTGATTATCTGTATTTATTGTACAGATAACTGCCTACATTTTAGGGATTTTCTTTGAAAACTGAGCTGTTTGGTGACCAAGAGAGCTTTAATAATTTATACAAGCAAGAGGAGATTTTCTAAATAAAAGCTACAGGTGGCATTTGTTTTGTAGCATCAGGAATGCGAATGCTTTTTATTGTTTACTGTGATCCTCAGAGTAATATATGACACCATTACAATACCAAGAGCAGCTATTTTCCTCTAAAATTTGGGTAGAATCATAGGAGTGAAGAATTTTCTGGTATCTTATTCTCTAACCTTTATATAACACATTGGTTTGGATTAGAGGAAACATTCTCTGCCGTAAGTAACATTTACCAGAAGTTACTAAAACCTCATACATCCACAAAAAAAACCCCTAGGAACAAACTAATGGAAAAGACATGTTGGTTGTAGCTTTCCAGAAGCAGAAGTGGCCATTTGTGATGTTGTGTGAGTACTCTGTTAGAAACATATTAAACAGGCCCCATCCACACAAAATCTGGATTTCTAGCAAACCTTAAAGCTGAACATTTGTACTGCAGGTCACTAATGACTTGTGAAAATTGAAAACTTAGGAAACTATAACTCTATTCATTGTAGAAAAGTGCCTTTCCTTTTTTTTTTCCCTGAACACAGGTTTTAGCATAAGGATATGCAATTAGAATAGAGAAATAACATTAATATGATTGTTTGAAAAACAGGACTTGCCTTAAAAAAAAGTCTATCTAACTTGTTCTCTCAGGAATCCTGGTGGAATATAGCTGATATAAAATCTTAAAATACTATGAAAAATCTCCATCAGGTCCCCATTTATTCGTATTGGGTGAAAGCCAGTACTAAAGGCAATGGAACTATTATTCCAGAGCTGGATTTGGCCCAGATATCTGTCCTGTTTACACATGTGAAAACCTATTAGACTTATGGTGCTTGCAATGATATAATTTTGGCCAAATCATTGTTCTTTTTGAGGAACTTAAATTGAACTTTTATGTAAAATTTGACCATTAATGTATTAATGTAGGAATAAATCCTATTCAGACAACATATAGTGTGTGTATGTCAGTACATCAGAACAGGAAATCTTGTAAGTGTTTTACTTTTTTATTATATTCTGAGCTTGCAGATGGATGGATTCATGCACAGGGCATAATGATTGGGTTAAAATCACAAATGTGTCAGAGTTGTAATATACTATTCTCTTATAGTGTGAGATGATAGAAAAAGGAAGAGAGGGAAATGACAGTATGATGAAAAAAGATGATGCTAGCAAGACCCTTAATTTTGGTTTACTGAGGAAATCAGATTGCAAGAATGACAGTCATGTAGAATGATCTTATGTTCATTCAGAGAGATGAGGGTCAGAGGAAGGAAATTGGCAGTGCAGACCATGATGAAAATTCAGATTCTGGAGCTTGTTTGCTGAGTAGTTGACATGTTGGATTATTGGTTAAAGAAGAAATCAGGGTTTTGAAATTCTGTTTTAGAAATGATAATGGAAACAGCATAATTACAAAAACACATATAGAAAAAAAATTATAATTTTTACCACTTCTATGTACTGGTATATAATAGGGGGAAAATCCAGAGTTTCTTTGTTCAATCTACACTCATTGTACAAATTTTATTACATGTAAATTAATATTATATTATTCCTGTCTGCAGAGAATCTACCAAAGTTCTATTTTATCTGAGCAGGTTAGACTTAAGTACCACTTGATAAAGAAAACTTTATGAAGCTTTCTCAGTTGAAACAAAACAAGACAGGCTGTAAAGGTCTGAATATAATCCACAAATAGAACAATATTTCTTTTCCTAACTTTCTGAATATAAACTTGAAAAAAGATGATGTAGCAGAATTTTTTTTTTTTTTTTTTTTTTTTTTTTTTTTTTT
>VWYO01015776.1:107257-125788 GCA_013400275.1 Rhadina sibilatrix
TTTTTTTTTTTTTTTTTTTTTTTTTTTAGTTAATTTAAGCCATCATGAACTGGCATTTTCTAAGTATTCTGGAAATTATCCCTCCAACTGATGGTAAACCTCCATTCCACAGTTAAAAACCATGATTGTTATCTTTTGGCTTTGAATGAAACATTCAGGAAGTGTTTATTGTTCATGTTAATCCATGCTGTAGCTGACTTTGCTGTTTCTGTCATCAAACCCAGTTAACAAATAATGCCATTGTCTGAAAAAATAAAGAAAAGATAAAACATCTCTTGTTATCTCATGTCACTCTGTAATAAATGGCAATAAAATCATTATGCCATGCAAAGCTATGAATCAGTTTAACAAGCGAGTTCTGTTGAAACTGCTGATTATGTTTGTTGTAAGGGCACTGGTCATCCGTTTTTTCTTGTAAACAAGTGTATAACTGCAGCTACTGTGCCTGTAGACTTCCATGTTTTCACATTTTTTCCTGTCCTCTTTTTTGAAATAAAAAAGAAGAGTTTTAGTTTTGATATTTGTGAAACAGAAATTTCTTTATCATTATTTTTTATAAAGTAGTGACAGTCAGGATAATGGCTAGTATGAGATCTACTTTTGGTACTTTGGGATACAAAACTCATGTGTGGGGTATTTGTTACATACAAAGATGTAACAGTGTGAAAAATTAGAGTTCAGGTTTTTCTATAAGCTCTCTGAGCATTCTGATTTTCTCTTCTCAGACTCTAGTAAAGCCTACTGTCAAATGTTTTTGTCCTGTTTTCCTTACTGTGCCCTTCCCCTGTGTTTCCTTCCCTGTGCACTGAACATATGGTCTTCCTCCTGTGGTTCCTTGGCAGTGCACCACATAGGATTGCAAGACACGACACACAGTGTTTGATTTTGTAGGGTCAAATTCCATACCCAGATTCTACATTCCACTCTCTAATTTTTGCAGTGGCTTCTCCAGATGCCTGCAGAGTTATTGTGCACACAAAGCAATATCAGAGGCGCTCTGCTGGCCTACATAGGACCAAAGTAACTCCACATCACTGTTATCCACTGCTCACTGCTGAGTGTTTGTCAAAGTGTATGCCCACAATTTCCTCTCTCCATTTCAATACTAAGAATTTGGCAGTAAATATACATGTATATTACATACAAATTTATAATTTTATCTATAAATATGTATTTCTGAATATTTTCTTAACTTTGCTGAAACAGGAGTGGCTCTCTATATCCTTTCACACTGAAAGTGTGGTAGATTTGCAGCTCTTCCTTTCCTTGGAACATTTCAAACTGTGAGTGCTCAAGGGGTGGCAAGGAAAGAAAAGGGAAAGGAGGGCAGCAGATTGCTTCCTGCAAGCTGTGTGGAGAAGTCAGTGTACAGACTGTGAGGGTGCTCCATCCCAGTTATGTTAACAGACTGTTCATGCACTTGTTGGCCATCACAAAGAGGGGAAGTGCATGAGCTCTACCTGTGCAATGACAGTTCCAACCTTCTGCTGACATACACTGGTAACTTGTGGCATTTATATTGGAATTCCAAGTCCTAGAATGGCTGCCAAGTTTCCAGCTCATCCATGCAAGATAAGAGTCCCTAATTAATACCAATGCAAGATACTGGCTTTCCCAAGTTTATTCTATATCCTGTGAACTTTTCTCTTTATACAATGGATTTTCAAGGTAAAAATCATTGAAGAGTACTCATGCCTGCAAAGTATTTTAAGTGTGGAGTAGAGTGATACATGAATAATAATTGAGTATTTTTCTTCTTAGTGCTTACAAAAAATGTATGAAGGGGTTGCACATAGGGAAATTAAGAAGAATAAAAAGGGGATGGGAGCTTTTGAAAATGATAACAAGGGAGCACTTTAACATAATATAATGTAATTCCAGAGTGGATGCTTAACAAATGCTGGGTTTTATGAGATTCATAGCAGAAGCAGTTCTTAAAGCCAGATTTGAAGAAAGGTGAGCAAACATGATGATTCAAAATTCTGTTGTAAACCCAGGATTTAGAAAAATTGCATGTGGGAGAAATAGATATGTAGAAATCCATGGTTAATACAGCTAAAATTCTTAGAGCATTCTAAGTACATTAATGTGAAGGATAGCATCTTAGTCACACTGTAAGAGGGGCATATTGCAGTCTTTTAGAAAGAGTCCAAATCAAAGTATTTTGTTATTGGTTTATAAATCTACTCCAGTTAATAAAATTGGATTTGACATGTTTTTTTCTTCCTGAAAACATGGCACTGCAAAAAGAAAGGCCAGTTTTGACACTCTTGTGTCCCCATCCCCCCATCTACTAAAGGAAATACTGACTTCATTCTAATGAGGCAAAAAATTTTAAGATACTAAAAAGTATGGATATTTTCATGAATCAAAACAGATATTCCCAGAGTTTGGAGTATGATTTTTGTTCTCATTGATTAACAGGTTTTGCTGACTATAAAAATTGAATTAAAATCTATGCTAATACATTAATATATTTATGTATATCTCATTTCTTCTCAGATACATGAGGAATTTTCCTAGTAATTGCACCTCTAACTACACAGGATGCCATAGTCCTGGCTAGAAGTACATGACCAAGATAAATGTTAACCCATTTATCTGTGATATGACAGCAGTGTTTGCAAAAGCTAAAAGGAACTGCTACTCAGCAAGGCTAATGAGAATGATCTACCTGTCTTATTACTGTGACTGCAATATTTTTTGGTGGTAGAGGTAGCTTGTACAGGTAATGCTATACATCACTGCACTGGTCATGCAGACATAGCTCTTGAAAGTGCTACAGCCCTGATGATATGGAAGACTTGCAGAGAGAAATAGTCTGAATGACATGCTATCTGCTTTCCTTTCATAGCCCCAGGTAGCACTAGAATGATTTTTTTTTTTTTTTCTAACCTGCTTCCCCTTACTGCTTCGCTTCTATTCACTTAAATTTTTACTGTCTTGGGCAGGCATGATAGATGTAATGGTGCTGCAAAATGGAGTAATGCAGGCTGACTGCTTAAGGATCTGCAGGAGTTTGAGCACAGTCCTGCAAGGATGAGCTGAGTGATGGCAGTGAGGGGCTTATTTGTCAGCACATTGCCTGATGGGGCTGCAGAGACAAGCACAGTTGCTCAGAAAAGAGCTGTGCTGAGCAGTGTGGACTTGTTGTCCTTGGCTGGCAGAGCCCTGCCTAGAGTCTTTGTGCTGTGCTCTGCCAGCTGATCCAGGCATCCCCTCTGTGCCTCGTGCAACAACACAGCTCTGAACACAGTCCCACTACTTTGAATGTAGTTATTCTTTCCTTGTTATGACCGTGTTTCACTCTTTTTGTCTCTTTGATAGGAAAGAACGCAGATGTGCTTGGGAGATTCCATTAACTTGACAAGACAGTTAAAAAGAGGAAAGCCCAAACAAAATGGAAGGCCAGATGAAAGAATGCACAGTGGGGAATTAGAATTTTCAGTGCTTAATGTCTAGTTTCAAGGCTACTGCTTGTCACCACGTTCCTTCCTGCACTATTAAACACTCAAGAGTAACATCACATTTTCAGTCTATTCCACAGAGGTTTGAGTTGTGCAGCATTTGAAATCAAGTGGTCAAACACAGTTCCTTGCTGTGGAAAACATCCCAAAGCTCCATTCATTCGTTCTACCATGGAAGTTTTAAATGAAATTCATTTGAATAGAATCTGCCTCAACTTTGTGAAGCAGATATGTGAGGTGTCAGCATAGAGAGAAGCTGACAGCTACAGGCTTATCATCTGGGGAGCACTCACTAATAACTGTCCCATACTTTGATGCTGTAGAGATTGATTCATTTCACAAAATGAATTGTGGTTACTTGAATTATTTAGACAAAATACAGCTAAGTATTATTAGCTGAATTACTGTAAAGGTAGACTTAATCTGCTTTTGCAGATTAACTGAGTCAATCAGATGTTATGCTAGTGTAGCATCCACCACACAAAAAGTGACTGTAGAGTAAGGCAAAATATACTGGTTTCACAAGGAAAACCACAATAGTACCAAACTAGAATATTCAATAATCCTCTGTTTCAGGAAATGTGAATATATGTGAATGGTTTCTCTTGATTTTCTAGCTACCCCTGAAAAATACAGCAATACCAGAAAAGGAAGATGAAGAACTTGACGGTGTGCACACTTCAGTGTCTGTCTAGTAATCCCATAAATTGTCACTGTCAAGTAGCTGACCAGGATGGCATTTCTGGTTCTTGTGGTCTTGATTGTCCTGACCCACCCAGATCATTCTGCAACTTCCTTGAGGTTTTTTCTAAAGCTAGAATGACATGAAGGTGAGGAAGGGAAAGGATGATGGTGGCTACTCAAGCCAGATGGGAGGAGCTGAAAAGCACATTACATCTAGATGATTCAGACCTAGGGTGTGTTGGTATTAAGATACAAGTGCAGATAGAAGATGGAAATGTAAAGTGTGTTCTGTGTGTGTATCACACAGAAAGGTGTGATAAGCCAGATATAGGAGAAAAATATTCTCCCATATAAGTTAGTCCCAGATCTCTTCTGTGATTTTCCTCAGGGATTATTTTATTAGCTTTCCAAGAGAGGAAAAGTGGTACAAATACATGTGTGCTGGTTTTCATTGGTGCAGAGTTAATTTTCTTTACTGAAAATTAGCTGATACGGGGCTGTGTTTTGGTTTGTGCTGGAACCGGGGTTAAGAATGCAGGGATTTTTTAATTATTGTTAAGTAGTGCTTACACAGTCAGGGACTTTTCTGCCTCTCCCATCACCCTATCAGGGAGGAGACTGGGGATCCACAAGAAGGTGGGAGGGGACACAGCTGGGACAGCTGGCCCCAATTGACCATAGGAGTATTCCATACCATGTGGCCATGCTCAGCATATAGAGCTGGGGAAAATTTCCTTCTGTATCTCTTCTAAGTTATTGAAAATCTAGTCTTGAAGAAAAATGTCAAATAAACTCTACAGTTGCTAACAAATAACTAGTGATAGTACCTATGTGCTTTAATATGATTTAGAGTGGCACTTTCTCATTTTCAATTATTGCAATGTGTCTATTCCACTTTAAAGATTATTTTAAAAAGCAAAGTGTAATGATGCAAAAAAAAAAAAAATCAGCTCAACTCGGTGTATTAAGAAAGGGGTGCATATGATCATTAATCAAATGTGTCTCTGTGTGAAACAGATCTTTCTTGTAGAAAAAAAATCTGATTTTTAAAAAATGTTTTTAGACAGAAGCACACCTAACAAAACTCCCCAAAGACCAAATTGAAAACTGAAATATTAATAGATGCCTTTACAGCATTTATTTTACATAAAGGGAATATGCCTTTCCATTTAATACCACCTTATTTAGCAATTTGGAAAACTTATCTATAAATTCATGGCTTCAACTGGCCTATTCTGTGTGGCTTGTGTACACAAGCACTTGTTCTGTAGCAGCCTGCAGCTGTGGAAACAAGTGTTGTACAACCACAATGTACTTGAAGGGAGCTGGTCTCTGTGTTGCACCAGATATATTGGTGAGTAAGAGATAAACATTCGAAGAGTGAATGAGTAGAGGCACTTTTTAGAAGTTCCACATTATCTGCAGTGCCCTTCCACAGGTAAACAAGTGTCTGTCTACAAAAGCTCAGCTTTCTTTATTTGCTTTCTACAGCATAAGCCTGTCTTAGATATAAACTGTAGTAGTACGATTTGACACATACAAATTCATACATCCCGGTCCTGGCTCTCACCCTACTCGAATCACCAGTATTTTGAAGTGCAGATGCATAAGGCTCCAATGTGTATAATTTTCTTAATGCTACATTTTGAAGGTTATAACAATAAATGTCTCTATTTTATATGAGGGTGGAATAGAAATAAGCTCAATTTCTTTATGAAAGTGCAATATCTGTCATGTCCTGAGCAAAGATCCAACTGCTTAGCAGGAGTTTAACACTATGTCTCCAATTGAGTAAAATTACCTGCAAAGATAAGGCTAAATACAACTAGGTTTTTAGACTCACCATTGAGCATTATTTTATAGTGCTGAAAAGATTTAGTAATAACAGTGGAAGATGAATTTTTCTTTCTGGATGAAGGTCAGGAAAACTCTAATAGTATTTATGCAGAACTTTTATTTTTTTACTTATATATATCAAGAATAATGTATAAATACATAATAGAAATATGAAAATATAAAGTCCACAGAAATTTCAGTGTAAGATGTATCTAATTATTCTTTTTATCAGAAAGAGGAAACCTTACAATGCATTTAATAAATGCATGTGGCTTTTTCTCACATAAGAGCTGATAATTTTTTTCAGTTTTGTACCTGCTTATATTTACATCTTTTGAGCCATAATAATTAAACAATGCACATGAGTTTTTCAGTGGCAGAACCCACTGCCTATGCTGCTAACTAGCAATGACTTACTGTTTCTTTGCATTATCCACCACTGCATTCATCTGCTTAGCTTACATTTGCTATGCAAATTCATGTTCACTGTGTTTCTGACACAATTCACATAGGTATTGATGAACATCTCTTTTAGAGTTTCAATGCTTGACAGAAGTAGGATAGTCACAGAGTCCAAGCAGCCTATCACTTAGAGAAAGTTATTTACATCACAGAACTCACAGAATTCACAGAATCACTAGGTTGGAAGATCATCGAGTCCAACCTCGCCCTGACACCTCAACTAAACCGTGGCAATGAGTACCACATCCAGTCTTTTTTAAACACATCCAGGGATGGTGACTCCACCACCTCCCTGGCAGACCATTTTAGTCCTCTATCATTTTTTCCATTAAAAGCTTTTTCCTAATATCCCACCTATATTTCCCATGGCATAGCTTAAGACCATTCTGTCAGTTGTTGCCTGGAGAAAGAGACCAACCCCCACCTGACTACAACCACCTTTTAGGAAGTTGTAGAGAGTGATAAGGTCACCTCTGTGTCTCCTTTTCTCCAGGCTAAACAACCCCAGCTCCCTCAGTTCTTCCTCATAAGGCTTGTGTTCTTATCCCATTCTGAGGGAAAAGCTTTTTATTTTCAGTCTTGCTGAAGGTAAAGAGGCATTAATAACCAGTAGTTGTGGGAGAAAACACACAAAATGCAAGCAGACACCAAAATATTACAATTTTTAGGCATTATATAGATATATAAATAATACTTTCCCAAATATGAGGACTTTATAACTAACTACAGCACCAAATAAGAGCAATCTAGTTATAAAAAATATTCATGCAAAAGAACTTAATTTTTTTATTTTTTCTATGATATTTTTGTCCTCTTTTTTCATGTGTCAATTTAGTAATCAGTATGTGCTGTAAGCACATAGATAACATGGAAGAAACTGGTTAATTCATTCAATTATCAAGCTATGTTTGTGACATAGAATGACATGAATTAAAAACTTCAATGCCAAGAAACCCCACAAAACCCCCACCACCATGGCTGTATTTCTGTATCTGTACTTTGGTGGCTTTTTTTAGCTACTTGAGTTCATATGCACAAAGGAGATAATGTATGGTGATTTCAGTGTGTATGCTGACCAAAACCGGCTAGCTCAGTTCCCTTGATACAGAGGAGAGGAAGTTAAAACTTAAGAATGGATTCCCAGGAGATAAGGCAGCAGTTTCATGACATCAAAGAATGTTGCACCGGAGATGCCTGAGGGAAGGCATGCCTGAAACCCACTTCCAACTGGACTTGCCTCTTCTCTGTAGAATTGTTGGAGAGTGGCTTATCCCAGCATGAACAGCTTGTTCTTCAGAGGCAAGAACTGCCTTTTGAGAATCCTTGCATTCAGGATACAATGTTTTCCCCTTAGAATGTGCTGGTTTAGTGCTGTTCAGTATTTAAATATGTTGAAGTGACACAGTGCTCCTCTACAAAGAGTGGTATAGAGCTTAAGTAAGACTGGAGAATGAAGATCTACATGATATTCTGCATTTCTTGTGACAGTACCCCAGTATTTGTATTATTTTATTCTGTTAAAACATAATTGGAGAGGGAGGGCTTTATTATCTGTAAAAGGCAAACATTTGATGTTGAGATCCAAAAAGCTGGGTTGCTGACTTGAGCACTTTCCTCAGTAAGATAATTAAGCCCTTTTCTCTGGCTTCCCAAGCTATAAAAAAAGAAAGACAATTCCTCCTGCATTGTTTTCTATGCACCTTTGAAGAGCAAGAAGAAAATAAATCAGAAAATATTTGTTACTCTCTTTTGAGCAAACTTTTGAGAAGAAAAGAGTTATAGATTTTGGTCTGTGTTCCTAGAAGCAGTTACATAAATTCAATAAACATGTTGGCTAAAATAAAGAGTAGGAAGCTTATACCTTCCCTGTTGGATTATGTATTTCTACTCCACCTCACACTTTCTTAATGGATTACATTTAAAATTTCTGTTATACTGTTGTCATGATACAGGCAAGAATGTTTTTTCCAGCCTTAAGAAATCTTATAAACCTGAATCTTGGATGGATCTTGTAGTCAGGAAGACCAATGGAGGCATATTTCTTCATTGCATCCTGTAAGAGAAGTGATGTATTTTTCTGCCATGCAATATCAGCAGTGAAATACTTTTGAATTTGAGGCTCACTTGGATCCTAAAGAAAACTTGAAAGACTAGAATTTTGGCAGACATTACTTTTTTGTCTATGTAATTTGGTCTTACATAATAAAAATAACTAATATTTTGTAGATTATTAACTGATCTAGATGGAAAACATACAGTTCAGCTTTTAAGGTGGAATTAGTTTTAAAGTGAAAAAAACCCAAAAACTGCTTACCTGCATGGTCATAAAGCTGATGGCCAACCTGTTCCTGCAGACATGTGAATCTAAAGCAACACTTCTCAGGGGCTTGCCAGGCAAACAAGAATTCTGTTTTAGCAGCATGCTTGGAGTGAGAAGCCAAGGGAAATAGAGACATCTGTCTCTTGGTAATTGAGCTAGACAGAGTGGAACTCCCTGTTCAACCGGAAAGGTTGTTACAGTTTGTAGTCTATCAGGGTAAATCAATTGCTCCCTAAAAACACCTTTGTGAAACAACAGATTCAAAATTCCCTCTGGCTTTAAACTAACACATGAAACAGGAGATACTTGTTAAAACCTAGAGCACAACTTTCCTGTATCAAAGTTACCAGCCAGTCTTGAAAAGTTATTTAATTGTTCACTGAATTATCTTCATTTATACTTGATGCAAAACCAGTTACTCTCACAGATTACATTGAATCATAGAAATCAGTGTTGTGTCCAGCAGGGCAATATTATTGTTTCAGCGCAAACCTGCATTTCTGGGAAAAAAGAAAGATAAAAAATACAGGAATATTTCTGCACAAATAATATTTTTTTATGCTCATTGTAGTTCTCAGCTCACCACTAAAGCTCATTTTCAGAAAGGCAACAAGTAACTGAACCTGATTCATAAGTACAGAAATTCCTATTCTAGCAGAAAACACAATGCTGAATTAGTGTTCTTATTTTACATGTTTGTCTGTCTAATCTTTTCTAGATAATTAATAAGTAGTCCTATTGTTTCTGAAAATTAATATTAATGATCAACATTTCATCATCACCAGAATTTTTTTATACATATTGTTATCCTTATAGTTCCAGATACACAAATTTATTTGCTGCTGGCTTCTATTCTCTAACTTAAAATTTTTCAAAAAACAGTATTGGGCAATTGACCAACAAAAAAATGTACCAAAGAGAGTCCATAGACTGTTAAAACTATGAACTCTTTTTCATAAATTAGTAAATGTTTTACAGTTGAGAATAATTGCACATGGACTTGTGTAGAAAAAGAGAAACTACTCTCAACAAATACTCATATGATTAGTTTAAATACACTTGATTAATCCAACAAAGACACAAAACTTTTTTGGATATGCCGCCTGTTAAATATCACAACCTCCCTTTAGTGTATTTGCTGCATAGCTAGGGACACTATTACCATGCTACTCCAACTGAGATTAAAGCCAGAAAATCAGTGCATTTTACAGCAGATGAATTACTTCTGTGCATCTCAAGCAGCTATGTTATCAATTTTTTTCTGCATCTCAGTTTTGCCAAATGTAAAAATGACATCTGAGTGAAAATAAGTAAAAGTAAAAAAATGGTGCATGGAAATCAAGAGTTTGTTTGTTTGTTGGGTTTTTTTTTTGTCTCAAATATAGGATTCTTTTAATGCCAATATGTGCAGAAAATTCATCAATAATGTTGGAAGAAGGTCAAGGCAGAAAAAGCAAAGCAAATGAATGAGGGGCAAAAGTAAGGTAACCTAAAAACACAATTCTGGGAAAAAAGCACAATCAAAAATAAAATAAATTAAAAAAAGCTAAAAGGAGATTAACACAGTGCATTCTATCTAAGAGAATAGGGTGACAACGTGTTTAATTTCAAGAAAAAATTACATTACTGTTAAATTTTGGTGTCCTTTTATGACACATTTTAACTCTGCAGTAAGCTGAGAATAAAACTGATGGTATATGCGAAGGAAAGAGGTGCTGACTAATAGGGAAAGATTACAAAAGTAAATATGTGCACTTGTGACAGACGGTGATTAGAGAAGATAAAAGAAAAATAGCACATGAAAGGTATAAAGAGTAAAAACAATGAAGTCTTATTTACATTATGACATAGGAATAATGTTCAGTGAAATAGAGAGAAATAATAAGATGTGACCTGATAGTTAAGAATCCCATTTTCAAAATAATAGCATTTAAATTGGATAAAGTCTTACTCATTTTCAAAGTAAAATTAGGTTAGTAATTATTACAGTCCAGAAGTAAAAACCTGACTCCCCTAAAACCACTGGCATAGAGCTCACTGACTTGACAAGTATCATTTACCCAAAGCTTTGCTGACAGCAGCGTGTCCTAGAGGTAGATCCTACTTTCTGTGCCCAAGATCTGTGCTGCAGATACTAGTAATTGCTGTGTCTGTAAAGATGTTAATAAAATTTTGGGTTTATCCAAGAGGAGCCTAATGAAGTCAATTAAAAGATTCTGAATGTATGTTCATAAAAATTGCACTAAAGACTTAACCCTTAAGTTTCTTGTTCTCTTGTGTCTGCTTCGGAAAATTCTGTAGTGAGGCTAAATGTTGCCTTTAAATAAGAAAACTATAAAATCCAACGGTTCCTGGAACAGTGAGTTCACAGTCAACATTTTTATTGGAGGCATCCAGCATAGGAATAACAGCATGGGGCTTCCAGCAACAGCTTTGAGCAAGACTCATTATGCTGGGCTAATGCTTGCTTGCTAACAAGTACACACTTCCCATAGAAGACATTTTCCTTTCCTGGTACATCACAGATTGCTTATGCTTGTAATTAGTGGGAAACAATGTTCTCTACGTGATTATTTTTCTCTTTTGTATTTACACTTTGATCATATTTCATCCTACCTTGCATTGGCAAGGGACACTGTGTCTAGAGAATACTCCTTTCCTCCAGTATTCTGCTGTTTCACTATTAATATCAACCAAAAGCTCTCATTCTGTGTTTATGTGGACAGAGTGGCAGAAACAAGAAACCCACAGAATAAGATCAATGTTGCTATAAATCACTGAAGGCATCACGCAGACTCCGGTGTGAAGAAATCACAGCAAGATTTCTATTACAAGGCCATAAGCTCTGCAATCCAGCCAACGTTGTGACTTTGCCATGTTGCTTCCAAAATACTTTAAATGAAGCTAGAAAAGCCTCTTAGGGTAACTCTAAACTCACAATACATAATTAATATGGTCATTTGGAATAGTATGATTTTGCAAGTAGTACCTGAGCATCTCTGCTTTTAAATTTATTTTGTTCAAACTAGCTCAGAATTATATTCACTATACTGCTGAAAAATAGACTTAAGCAGAGAATTTTTTGGATCTTTTTCCATTTCAGTAGAAGCCTTATTATTCAGCGTCCATCATTCAGTGAAAAAAAGGTGGACAAGAGAAAACATGGAGTAGTTTGAAGGGGCCCTGCTAACCTCTGCAACAGATTGAATCTGTAAGGTACTAACAACTCACAAGGTGTGATGTGCCATAGCCTGTAGGAATGGAGAAGGAAGCTTGTGCTGCTCTCATCTCAGGGCTAGGCAGTGTTTAATTCAGTCAATGCCATTATGGCCTTCCTAGAGTCTGTTATGATAAATGAAAAATGTCTTGGCAAAAAAGGGCAAAATACACTTAGAGAATAATTTATTTTTTTTAGTTTTGCAAGATTATTTTTATATCCTGAAATGCAAAAATATATTCACTATTGTATTTGAGGGGCCAATTGGGGTGAGTTCTCTGAGAAGCTTCTAGAAGCTTCCCCCGTGTCTGGAGGAACCAGTGTCAGACAACTCCAAGAGAAATCCATCACTGGCCAAGGCCAAGCCAATCAGCTAATCACTGGTCACTTGGCCAAGGCCAAGCAAAGCGTCTGTGACAACATATTTAAGAAGAAAAAAAATGTTATTGTGCAGATGCAATTGTGGCCAAAGATTGGAGTGAGAATAGGTGAGTGAAACCTCTCTGCAGACCTCAAGGTCAGTGCAGAAGGAGAGTGACGTGGTACTTCAGGGGCGAGAAGCAGAGATTCCTCTGCAGCCTGTGGTTAACACCATGGTGAAGCAGCTGTGCACCTGCAGCCCATGGAAGTCCACAGAGGGCAAAATATCCACCTGCTGCCCATGGAGGAGCAGGTGGATGCCCAGGAGGACCCCATGGAACCCCCCATGGAGCATGGTTGTCACAGGAACCTGTGAACCTGTGGAAAGAGGAGCCCATGCTAAAGCAGGTGTGTTGGCACGACTTCTGATCACATTAGGGAACCCATTCTGGATCTTTTCTTGAAGGACCACAGTCCATGGGAGAGACTCACACTGAATGATTTTGCTTAGGACTAACCATATGATGGCATAGGGGAGGAACTCTTCTCCCTGAGGCTGAAATAGTAGAAGAGTAAAGAACTGACTATAGCCCCCATTCCCTGTCTTTGTGCTGTTGTGAGGGGAGGAGGTAAAGAATCAGGAATAAAATTAATCCAGGGGAGGAGAGAGGGGTGGAAGAAGATGTTTTCTGGGATTTGTTTTTCTGCCCATTATACTGTTTTGACTTTGATTGCTAATAATTCAACTAATTTCCCTAAGCTGAGTCTGTTTGGCCCGTGACAATAATTGGTAAGTGATGTCTCTCTGTCCTTGTCTCAGCTCATGAACCTGTGTTGAGGAGTACATCTAGCGCAGGCAAGCTGCAGTTTGAGCTCTGGGTGGGAGCTCAAGACAAGAGGCCATGAACTGCTAACCTTTGGTTAACAAAAGGCGTGAAGATGGGTAGATGGATGCAGGGAGATACAGCAGGAGCTGTGAACAGAAGCTTTGTGGTTAATAAAGGGGACAAAAAATGCTGGCACTAGCTGGGTGAATGGACAGTGGGAGAAATGCAGGAGCAGAGGATCAGGAGGAAGAGTGAGACCTGAATGCAGTTTGGACTGTGAGGGGATAAAAGCCTGGCGGTTCCTTTATTGGGGGTCCCTCCTCAAAGGCACCAGCTCAGTCTGTTCCTCTGTTTCAGTTTAAGCTGCAGAGTAAAGCTCATACAGGTTTCTTAAGTTTTTTTCCAGTAGCCTAAATTGTAGACAGGCCTGAATACCCCCAATTTCTTTTGTTCTCATAGATTTCAATTTTTGATAATGATAATAAACAGTAAATTATTTTACATCATGCATGAATCAAGATATTTTTGAGATCTTTTACGGGTAGGAAAAAAAAAAAAACAAACAAAAACTAAAGCAAAAAACCAACTGCAATGGGCTTGTATTTTAGAAGTTATATTTTAAGGGTTAGACCAGGAATATGAAAACTATGTCCAGTCTCTCTCTTTGCCAGACAAGTTTTATTTGAACTTGGACAGGTTACTTAATCTTTGTGAACTCTAACTCCTAGTATCTAAAGCAAGAATTATAGAATTATTTTTCTTGCATCCTTTGACTGCTTTACTTATTTAGATTACAGTACTCTGGGGATGAGGAATATCACTTGTTTCTTGCAGAGTGCTTCAGTAATGAAGTATTAGTCAATTTTAAATATTTTTAGATTATGTTTGCTAGATTTCCAAATCACACATTGCTATCCTTGCCATCCATTGCCACTGCAAAATGAAAAACATTTATTTGCTTTCTGCAAATTAAGTTCTACAAACACTGTCTGCCTTTCTGTGGGGCAACTTGGAAACCACCCAGAACTCCCCTTAAAAATGACCTTTGCTATCTGCTTGGGGCAATTATCACAAAAAATCTGGAATTCATGCAGGTCACAAACCCATACCCCAGAAAGCTTGTGAAGTGTGCTTAAAACAAAATTGTGGACATCTGAGCTTTTTCTGGGGAGAACTCAGCATGGAAAAGTAGCTATTTTAGCACTGAAACTGCCATGGAAAGAATTCCATGCCACAATGCAAACACTGATTTGGATCTTCCAGATATTAAGGCTCTGTTTTGTATGTATTCTGTTTTAATACCTACGTATGTGTTTAGTATCTATGTATTAAGGTTCTGTTTTAATACCAGTATGAATCTGGATTTTCTCTGTTTTGTTCTAAAAAATCTGAAACAAACAAACCAACCCCCCCGCCCCCCACCCAAAACCCTTGATATCCTAAAATGTGTTTTTTGTAGCCAAAGATGTGATTCCTCAAACAATGATAAAATTTCCAGGTACAGAAACTGTAGGTTTTAAAATAATTAGCAACACTTTAAACAAAATTAGATTCTATGAGATGAATTTCATCTAGCTTACTTAGATATTCATGATGGTATGAAATACTCACTTTGTGATTGAAAATATATTCCTCTCTTGCTGTTAAAATCTTTGACTGCATAATTGAAGGTACAACACCCATGCGTGGATTCTGAGCAAAGGATTGAGATTACTGTCCTATTAAAGTGTATGGCGGGGAATGGTCACATATCCTAAGAAAAGTCCCAGAGATTTCATTATTCTTGCTAATAACAACTTTTTTTAAAATTTTTGGATATTTTAATAGCCCTGCAGAACATTTATGCCTTTGGATAGCTGAGTGGGTTTTCAGAAAATTCCTTGAGGTGACATACAAAATGATAATACCGGTGATTCACAGGGGAAACTGGGTTGATTTAGAAATACAACCCAAGTTATAACACCAAAGTATGTTTTGTATGATTTCACAGATAGGTATTCAGCAAAGATAAAACATTGTGTGATTTTTTTTCTTCCTTTTAAATATTTCATGAAAACAAAATGGCAAAGAACACCTGTCATGCTATTTCGTTTCTTTGTTTATTTAACTGAAAGAAAGCTAAACTGATTTTGTTTACAACCTGCTTATTAATACATACTGGTAAAGAAAATAATTAAAAATTACTAAAAATTGCCAAAGGCTTTTCCTGCAGTATTTTTAATGGAAACTACTTAATGTTAAGAATCAAACAGAAAAGCAAAAGGTAGCTGTTCTTAAAATCCATAATTTTAGTGGTAACCTGCCTGGGAAAAAGTGTACCACTCTAACCCTGATGTCTTAAAATTGAATATAGCATGCAAATGTGAAGGTCTTCTGGCTCTTAATGTCTAAAAATTCCGGAGGCATTTGTGTTGTTTTTATTTGCTCATGGCTTAAGGTCTTATTTGGCTGCCCAGAATTGTATCAAGTAAGTAGCCTGAGATTTGTGGCACCAGCTTTTCCTTTTCTGATATACTGACTCTTTTATAGCAGCTTGAAATTAGAGCCAGAAGTAAAATTACATCTTTTCACAAAGAACCACAAAGTGTTCTTCCATGAGTGCAATTCTCACATCATTGAGATGATGTGAGCAAAATCTCACATCATCTCATGCAAATATACACAGGTCTGTAAAGACCTGTAAAGACCCTGAAACCACATCTGTGGTGTAACATATATTCCAATTTAACCATTTACTTATGGAAGATAACATTAACTAATGTTTCTTGACAGCAGAACTGCAATAAACATTGTATAAAAATTATCTATTAATGCTTATAATGTACCTTAGAAGATGGTTATTTTTGAACAGCAAACACTGACTCCAATTACCTAAATGTCCTGTTTGATATGGTAAATTTGAATCCTTTGATTTGAATTACCCTGAGCATTAAGGAAATGTATTTCATTAATGCAACTTTTTCAGACAAAAATTAGGCCAGTTGGAATGGAAGTTTCATGTAGGCCATTTCTCTATACACAAAGTTTGATCTACATTTTTTCCACTTTTAGATTGGATTATACTGTTTTAGAGACAGTTTTTGCGTTATCTAATGGTGTAATAGTCAAAAACTTAAATGAATTTTTTTAATTCTGGAAGGTTTTGTAAGTGCACCCTCAGAAGGGACATTTCTGTGTAACAAAGGGAAATACTTACTTGTGACTTTAAATTGGCTTAAAAATTGAACTTTTCAGGGCAGTCACTATGAAGTTAGCTCATGTTTTACCATCTTTTCCCTTCCGCTTTATTTTTTCCTCCTTTACACTAACTTAGAAACGTGACTGTCTCTGTGACAAAGGAGTAAAGGATTTCAAAATGCTTTCGTAAGTTATCAATACAAACAGTTTTGAATTCTCAAATCATAGATGATTGTTTGAAACTACTATGTATTAAAATAAGGACTGAATATGTCAGAATATTTCATAACTTCTGAAAAGCCAAACTGTAGATGAGTTGAAAAAGACAAAATAAACATCTGATAAAAACTTTGACACTGAAGGACACCACATATGTATGTTGCGTTAATTATTTTTAAAGCTGTATTAATTTCTGGTTTGCATTTATAATGTCTCTTGAGTGTTAAGCCTCAACCCATGTTAGAATTTAAGTTATTTTCAATTTATATATATATTTTTAATTACTGATTCATATACTGGGAAAAAACAGATAAGGCAATTACAAAAAAAAAAAAACATTGAAGAGAACACCTATTAGTGGAGATTTTAATGTGTAAATGTTCAGAGTGTTGTAATATTTTCTCTTTTGTGGATTACAGTGGCAAGGGGTGAAGTCTGTAAAAGGAGAAGAAAAGAATTTCCAGAAGAAGGAATGAAGTATTCATGAATATATGCCCATGGTCCTACAATGTCAGTCCTATTGTCCAGACAAAAAGGCAAACTTTTTAACGTTCTCATGCTAAAGCTCTGCTGATGTTCAAAGAAGACTTTGTAATGGATAAATATTCAGAGAATGTTTGCAGAAGCAAGATGTGAAATTTATTAGGCATAGCTAGCAGGGTCTGGCAGTGAGCTGGTGCCCTGTGTGGGAGGAGGCTGTTTCCTCCTCTGTGCCACAATCAGCCATCCCTGACATGGACTGAGTGATGCATTGCATGCCAAAACTACCACTGGCCAGAGAAACACAGGATACCTCTGCTCAAGCAATTTTCAGACAGGGCAGTAGACACACATGGGGAGGCATAAAGGACACATGCAGAGGGGGAGTTGTGGGGAAACAGATGGAGATGCAATAATGGGAAAAAAAATTGCACCTTGATGGGAGACTGCATCCCCTGAAGGTCCCATGCCAGAGCAGGCGAGAAGTAAGAAGCAAGGATCAATGGAAGAAAATGAGTAAGAAACAAGAAAAGGAAGGAAAAAAATTATTACATAATAATCCCAAACTCCTACTCTGCCCACCACCCTACCAAGGGATTTGGGAGAGATGAAAAGTAACTTTTGATGGACAGGTGAAGCTGAAACATGGAAGAGAGGAAAAAATGTTTCTGCAGGCTAGATTATTGGGTTTAACCACATAATTATTGGACATCATAGTAAAAATCTCAGACCTAGTTGCAATCCCACTCACAGCCCAAAACTTTACAGCACTTTTAATATTCATCTATCACAAAGTCAGAAATTTGTATATCCACAAGGTTATCTTTGCTGAAGCAACAGGATTGGGCCATTGCTTATTAAGTCCCCCCACTGCCAGATCGCAGAGTCCTCTTACTCTGCACTAGGTCCCAAATTCCTCAGGGTAAAGTTTCCCTGAGCCATCAGTTATAATGTTTCATGTTTCATGTCTCATGTTTCCCAGTGATCCACAGCCATTGTGTGGGCATCCCCTTTGGGCAGTGCCTGTAGGCAGCCTCCATTTAAGTCATGCCACCTGCAGTAAAGTGGTGATTCATTTTTCCTAAATGATTCTGTTCTCCCCCAAAATGTCCGGTTCATTACCAAGTTGTTGTAAACCACCCCCTAGGTTGCCATTCACTGTAACCCAATTGTTACTCAACCCGTCCTCCCCTCAGTACCCCATTGGTCTGAGCCTTGGATCTGCCCCCTCGCCAGAAAGTCCTTTTAAGCTGAGGACACGAGGTAAAAGCTCTAACTTGCTCTTACTTGCTCCCTTTCTTGCCCCCTCTCCCTCTTGCCCCCACCCCCTTCTCTCCCTCCCCCTCTCTCCTGTGGGAGCCATGCCGCTCCCCCCGGTGTGGGACCCCCAAATAAACCCTGTCTAACCAACACCCTCGGAAGCTGTGTCCTGTCTTGCCTGCCTGCGTGCTGCCATTAGCTGCTACATGCTGCCAAGAGAAT
>VWYO01015776.1:126291-164295 GCA_013400275.1 Rhadina sibilatrix
AGATGTGGTTCTGGTGGAGTAGAGATGATCCTGTAGAAAAGGGTCCAGTGGTGGTCAGAACGGGTCCAGTTTTCCTCCAGGAATCGGGTAAAGCCAGAAACTGGTGTTCCTGTGTCTAAGTTTTATCCAGGTAGGAATGGTTGGCTCCCCCCACTGGGTGGAGCATCTCACAATAAGATGATGGAATGTGGATAGTCTACTTTGGGGATGTGTGCTTTTAGGGATGTCTTAATGGCCCATCAGCAGAAAATATCCCCCTGGAGGGAGGACGGTGGTGAAAGAGATAAGAAACACTGCCCCACCTGGTTTTAACAGCTGGCCCATTATCAGAAGGCATTCGCCCCTCTCCCCCCAGAGTTACAAGAGATAAAGAAAAACATCTCCCCAGCTGCTTTTAACAATGAAATAGAATACACACCCCTGGCTCTGCAACCCAAGACAATCTGTTTCTTACCACAAAGAGGAAGGGGGAGGTATAATTTTTTGAAAGACAAAGAGATTCAAATCCTGAGCTGTATTTTAAAAGAAACATATTAATTAGGCTTTTATTTGTTTGGGTTGTTTTAATACAAAGCTGGATACAAGAAAGAGAGCTGTCGGTTTTAGCTTATCAGTGACTTTAACGATAAAACACAGAGTTCCATTCATCTATTAAAACTGCTGTTTGAGATGAACATAACTGATGCCCTAATTAAAAAAAAAAACCTCAAAATCTATAAGGTAGAAAAAAAAGTCTAGTTGATATAAAAAAAAGAAACCCCAGCTTCACTTGCAGCTCTAATGACTGCAAAAGGAAAGCCTTGAAGAAACACTGTTTTCAAAGTTGCCTTTGGGCTGTGGATTTTAATATGACTTTACAAAGCAGTAGCATCTAAGTGGGCTAGAAAGATAGTTTTATTTACTCTCAGGCTGTACCTCATAGTTTACTCCAGAGTATGTGGTCTGGTAATAAAAGAGAAAGAAAATGGATGATGCCAGAAACTTCTGTTTTAATATTTAATAGATGCTTTCATGGAAGCTGATTATTGAGGAAGATGCTTGGAGAGTGCTTACAAAAATCTCCCCACAACAACAACAAAAAAGCACAGTTGATACTTCCAGAGTAAGGAAAAAGTATTTTTGTCACCAAAAAGTCATGTGAAATGTCATTAACTTGTCAGCTTCAGAAATCAGTTTGAAAATTACTTAGCAGTACTATGTTAAAGGCTATAAAGCCACCTCTTTGGTGAATGAGGGAAATGAGCCTTCAGCTGTGCAGCTGAACTGTGCTGCAAATATTGGATCATATAAGATCTCATGGAAAATGAAACTGCTGGCTGCTCTTGCTTCACCAATGTCACATGCTATGGCATTTTCTTTAACACGAGCTCCAGTGCTATACCTCACTCTGACAGAATTTTGTTCTGTAAACAGTTCAGAAATAAATTTAGCTCCCCTTGCACTTTGAAATCATATTCAGAAATTTCCTTCTGACAAGGTAGGTATGTTGTTATGCTGGGACAAGGGAGGGTGTTCACATATCAACAACAATTTTCATCCCCCTAATATATTAAGAAAGGCTTTTTAAATCCACTTTATTTTTCTCTCTTGATGTATGCAAGCAAGCCACTTTATTTACCTCAGCTGCTTCAATATATTAATTTTTTATGCCACTTCCAATCAATGGACAGTATTGTAAAGATATGATAAATTTTAACAAATATATTTATTTTAATAATTATTATACTAATTATTATTATATAAACATTATTATACTAATAATAGCATAAGTTCGGGAGTGGTTAAAATAGAGGAGTTGTAAAAAAAAATAAGGGTAGGTCAGAAAGAAAGGGAATATTCTAAGAATATTCTACTCTACTAATTAAAACAAGGTCAAGGATACAGAACTTAATTTAACAAGATCATTTTTTTGGTGACAGGAATAGGAAACAAGGAAGAAATAAGCGTTTTGTTATGTCTGAATCTAAAAAAATAAGACAGTATGGCTTTATTAAATTTCAGGAGAATTTTTTCTTGAAAAAACCTGCCTTTTAGATTAGCCACTTAGAAACCACTATGGATAGCTGAACTGATTTGGAGAAATAATCACTACTGAATGAAAGCTTCAATTTGGAAAAGATTTGTGAAGTCACCTCTTTCCTCACTGAACTCCACCTAACATTTCTGTTCTCTCTGTTGGAGTACCAAGCCCATACAACAGATTTGACAGACTTGTGATGGTAGCTAATGTTGAAAATTTACATGCTCAGGCACTTGCATTATATCATAGGTTTTGAATGTGGTCAGTGGATGGCCTTTTCTTATATGAAATATACTATAAAGGAAGGAAATGTAAGGGCTTGGATCATACTAACAAAAACAATATACTCTGATTATCTTGCTAAGAAAAGGAAAATTCAGCTTTTTCAAAATTTTGACAACTTAATGATCTTTTTTCTTAAAAAATAGGCAGAAAAAAAATCAATGATTTAAAATGGAGTAAAAGTTGATTACACTATACAATGACTACACATTATTATTGATAAAAATATATTCTCTAGACAGCATTTGTATATTGCACATTTTATTGCCAATGAAATTCAATGATATTAAGAAACATATTACTACATTCTTCTGCAATACATATATTTTACTAATATGTTATTGATGCAGAAAGAGAAAGAAGGAATTCAACATTGTCAGCTGGAACACCTTATGCAGTACAACTCAGTGGAGATAATTGAATGTATACCACAAAGTTACTGAATATCTGAACATCGATAACCTAATCTTAGGTTAATCTTGGGCTCCAAATGTTTAGCACGACAGGAATCTGAAAGCATCCCAGGCTCATGCTCTAGTTCAGAAGCTTCCTGTAACTACTTATTTTTCTAGTTGAATTAATGAAAAATATCCAAGGCAGGGTGGTTTGATTTCCTGTGTGTTACATTCTATGTAGAAACCACTAGTAGATTAAAAAACAATCATCATTATGTTCATGATAAAAAAATCTGAATTACTGCAAAATTCACAAGTTCCTTGAAAACAAGAAACAAGAGTTTCCAAAAAAACCCCAGCCATATCATTTGTAGCTGCCTCAACCTTTTTCTGATATCCAGAATCTATGAGCTGAAAATATGTCTGTTAATGAGTAGAAAGCAGCATATAAGTAAAAGTGCAATGGAAAGAGATAACTGCATTAACCTGTTAGAGCTAATTCACATGATATAAACACATCCAACACTGAGGCATGGGGAGAAGATCTATACCTTAGGGGTCTGAATGACTTTACAATATCATGACTGTGAAAAACCTCTCAGATGTGCTGAACACACTTTTTGTCTGCCTCTTTTCATATATTCAAAAAATCTTTCTTCAAAGGCCTACTGACTCCGTGCTCTCTCTTTTCTGGTATTTATCATGTGAAAAGTAGCAGCCACAGTACAAAAGATAAGCCAGTTCATATGGGTTTATTACAATGTAAATGAAATACTTTCAAATAAATACTTGGTAATTTTTCCTTCTTCTTGTATAACCTCACAAAACTCCTGCCAAAACTTAGTGTGAATTTGCAAGCAACATATTTTTTTCTCCAATGAGATATTTGAAATTGAAAGAATTTGCTTTTTTGCTCTCACAGTGGTATGGCAGCAGTCATTTAGCAGACAATGAACGAGTGAGGTGTGTCTAGTACAATAAAATAGCAGATCAGATAATAATTATCAGCAAAAAGATTCGTTGCCTCTAATAAGAAGACATGATCTTGTCACTCAGGTCACAAACTGTGCAGTTTGCTCTTTCTAATTCGCTCTAATAAGCTCTGGAGAATATTAGCTTTAGCTTTTGCTTGCCTTGGCTCTAAATTTTTGGGATTTCAATATTCCACCAAAATAAAATGTAGGACATGAATATGAGTAAATTGGTGTAATTCTAAACAAATTCCATTGAATGCAAGATATTTTGAATTATTCAATTGAGTCAATAAAACTGACAGAAAATGTTAAGAGTTGGACTGTAAGTAATTCATTAGGCAATATCTCAGATTTAATAAATTTAATCAAGTGAACATTTCTTACCTCCCTGAGATTTAAATGACCATCAGAAATAGCTCTGATGTAGATTTAAGCTGTCCTTGACTCTTTTTTATATCATTAGTCAATGTAGTTCTATACATTTACTCTCTACATTATAAATCTCAGTCTATGAAAAAACATACTTAGCTGAGTTTTTGTTTATGGGTAGAAAGGGTTTAAGAATGATTGTGGAGTCCTTCCTGTTTTGAGTCCTGTCCTGTTTTGAGGAGGCTGAAACCTGATTTTACTCTCCTTGTGTTATCTCCTCCCTTGACCAAACCCTAAGACTCCTCCCCTGAATACCTGATAAAACCCAGGACCCTGCCCCTGCTCTCACCCTCTTTGTCCTCACCCCCTCCCCAGCCTGGGGTGGAGGAAATAAAATGGATTCTCGAGCTTAAGAAAGAGACTTGTCTCGTTTGCTTCCCTGGTGGCGACTGAACCCCCCTGGACACGATGATCACTGCTGCCGCATGCGCTGCAACAAATGATTTTTAGTTTTCATGATAGCTTTCAGGTTTAAAAGTTTGTTTGGCTTGTTGGTTTCTTTTCCTTCCTTCATTCCTTTTTCTTTCTGACTTGGAGGCATCCTTGTGACTTCACAAACTTTCCCCTCACAATCTTACTTTATGCTTTTCTGAGAAATATTTCGCCTTAGCTGAAACAGTGAAATGGCTGATGATAAACCCAACCCGTTTCTGACTGGGAACTCTCAACCTCAGAATCTACACCTACATATTTTATGAAAGGACCTCATCTGCCTTAGTTACACCAAACTGAACTATATGTCCAAATACGTATGATTACAATACCTAGGAGGATGTGTAAATTTTAAAAAGTGGATAAATGATCAATCTTTTGAAAGCCTATTTACAATTGGCTTTCCTTTTTTTTTTTTTTTCAATATTTTCCTGCATAGTGTTTCAGACAACTGCAATGCCAAAGACAACCTGGAGTAAAAATAGTAAGGTTTATTAATAAATTGAGGCCATAATTTCACTAAAATAATAATGAATTTTACATCCTCTTAGTCCATGGTGGTGAGCCAAGTGAAACCACCAAACTGTGTCATTCCAGACTAAAAATAAAAGAGATTTTATTGTTTGTAATGTCCCACACACCTTGGCTCCATTCAGATAACGTAATAAGGATGACACTAAAGAATAAGTTTATTTTTAGGAAGCACTGTTTTTCACTTTAATATCAAGACCTTAATATTACACTAGTAAAAATAATTATATAGTGGAAAACATTTAAATACACATGAATAATTATTTTATTGGTATGAGCAGTATACCAATGTACTGGTATATCCATAGTAAGACACTTTTACAAAGATACTGATAGAATAGCTATTAAATTGTCTCTGTGGAAGGTTGAAATAAAATATTCTTTTTCCACATTCTGTGAACTGAGGTTTAAAATAAGAACTTATAAAAGATTTTTCAGAATATGTTTCTTGCCTACATCATAAGAGTATAGGGATCTTTAAAGGTAGCGATTATATATGACAGGAAGGGTTAATGCTCAAGTACTTCTAAGTCCATGGAAAGAAAAATGTTCTATATTGCTCAGATATGGGTTTCTGTCAAGGCCTACCTCAAAGCCCTGTGAATTCATATAGTTACTTCAATTGGCTTCTCAGGATGTAAATCAATGAAGATGAACAAAATAAAAAAAGGGAGATTTTGATTATACTTATTTTTTAAACAAATTACTCTAAAACTGATACTTTGAAAGAAGCAACAAAAATTTACCTTGGAAATGGAGGACAGACAAAAATTTTCATGCCATTTGATTCTTAAACTAAAAAGGAAGTAAATTGTAATTTAGCCCTTTATTATTCTGAAAGAGTGGTTTCTTGATCTTCTGTATATTTTGACTTCAAAGTTCAGTCTTGTAAAGAGAACTGGAAATCAAAGGAGTCTGATTATTTGCCACACTGCTTCCACATCCAGTAAAGATTTTCTCTTTTAGAAACCCTGCAGCAGTTTTTGCATTTGCTCATGGATATTGGATTTAGGGTGGCTGTTTCAGTAATTTATCTACAGTAGAGCATTCTGGAATCTCTCAGTTTCATCATAAACCCTATATTCTACTCTTCAAAGCTCTAAATCTTGATTTCTCGGACTTGCATTTCAAACCTGCTGTCAGATACATTCTCTCAAAAACAAATGGAAAACCTGAATAAAAACATTACCGTGCAGATAAACACCAAGAGGAACCAGATTTTAGGTATCTTGCTGCAGCTCTTCAGTTCCTCTTTAGCAAAAAGGAAACATGAGATATTTTGCAAATTTTTTATATGTCAACATTAATGCTGTCTTTGAGATGCCCATTTCCAAAAATGTGCTGTGAAGATTTTGGTTCAAAAGCATTTCAGGTTTAAAGGACTGCATTCCTTATTTCTTACCTAGATGTCTATGTCAGGGCTTTCACAGTTCTTATTCTGATGGGAGAATTACACCCATAACAATTTATTAGCACTCACTAAATTTCAATCTCTTTATTTCCTCCTCTGTTAAAAATAATTTTGTAATAATGATTTTTCCTCCCTACTTTCATTTCTTTTCATGGGTTTATTAGTGTATAGCTTCAGAAGGCTTTCTTCCCTGTATTCTGACATCTCCTTAATATATCTTTAAGCTAGTTTAATGCTTTGCCTGCCTGCTATTCTCAGTACACTTATTATCAATGATAGGTGTAATAGAAACAGTGTTACTTTTGAAAAATGGCTGGACATTTCATTACTGTCATTTTACTGAGAAATAAGAGTTTGTTTAATGCATATGAAAAATACTAGCAGAAATAAAAGATCAAAAAGGATAAAAAATCAAAGCAATTTTTCTTCTTTTCAGATGCCAGATTGAGAGTTCTCAGTGTACTTTAAACAATGATTTATTAGCCTTCTGAGATTAGAGAAGTTTGTGTCTTCTTAAGCATAAAGTTTTCTTATCCTGAAAATAAAAGGGCAACAGCATAATGTACTAATTATTGATGGCATTTATATGTTAATATGTTTCTATATAGAGTTTCTTTTCATAGCTGTTACTAATTCTGTGTATACTAATGAAATAGCTGTAATCCAAACAGTAGAGTAAATTCAATTATAATCACAGTAAAAAAAATAAATCTCATTTTTAATGAGAAGAAATGTATGTTATCATAGCAAAAAAATTAGTATTTTACCATACAGTATTCCATTTATTTCACTACTTCATTTTTATCTGTACGCATCAGATTAGGCTCAGTTCTTGTGAAAATGTCCTGCAAGACAAGATAACATCCACCACATAACAAAAACTGAAAAAATTAATTGGTTTTTTTGTATACAGGCTACAGAGCGCTCAGCCACCTCAGTACTGTAATTAACCCTGGACTGGTTCTTCCATGATTTTGGGTTATTTTTTTAAGTTGGAGGGTTTTTTGTGGATTTTTCATTCTATCTTTTCTTGGTTATCTCTTTCTCAGAGAGCTAAAGAGTGGGACAATACTTGAAATTTTTTAAATGGCAGAAAATACTCATTAATATATAGCTAAAAGACTAACTAGTCAATGACAATTACAGGTCACTGAAGACTGAAAACTAAAAGAACCAGAGGGTTTCTTTCTGTTAGGATCCATCATCAAAGAAGAAATTGAAGAAAAATGCAGAATGAGACTATGGGCAGGAAAAAACCAGAATATTCCAATCAATTAAATATCCTGTGTTTAGTTTCCTAAACATACCTTTTACTTCACAAAAGCTTCTATGTCTGTTTTACCAATGGTACCTGTCTTCTAACAACACTTCTTTGGAAGCCTTATTCTATGAAAGTATTTTCTGCTGGCTATTTCTGTCCGTAAAGAACAGAGACATTTGTTAGTGAATTTTTACTAGTTCATTTTTTGATGTTTTCATTGTGAAATAGGAGACCAATATTTACGAATTTTGAGTTGAAGTATTTGTCTGTGGATCATATATCAAGAACATTCTGAAATGACAATAAGATAAGAGATTCAAATAAACTCTTGAAAAGCAGAATGTAATCTCTGCCTCTGCAGACTGAACATCAGTAATTATTGGAGAAACCATAGGGCCAGAACCTTAGCAGCTGTAAATCAGTAAAACTTCCCTAAGCCAAACAGAACTACCTTAATTTACAGAAGCTGACTACAGCAATATAGTTTTAGAAGATTTTATTTGCAAAACACACTCTGCCTAACAGCAGGTGCAAAGTACTTTCTACAGTTTAAGCTATTTGTGAGGTAAAAGACAGACTGACTAGGAGGAAAGGATTTAGTCTAGTTCGTGTGAAAAATATGGTGATTCATTTAAAGTGCACTTAAAAAATCTGCAGAGCACTTGAAAAGAACAATGACTTTTCAATTGCCAGTTGTGAGAGGGGCAGCTCATTATGCATTAGAAACAGAACTTCAATTTATATAAATGTTTCAGTGGTTCTACTTGTATAATGCCTGATCAGGTACTTTCATACTTGTGCTCAATGTTGCATTACACTCTAAATTCTGCAACAGATACAGGAATGTTATGAACTAACCCAAGCATATACCACCAAGGTAAGGACTTTGGAATCTTTGCATAAGCAGTGTTCCATGATATTTTGGTTGAATTTTCAGACAGTCCAGGCATAGAACCACAAAATAGCTCTGCTATGGTGCCTGTCTGTTGGCAACCTCTTATGTAACTCAAGCTAAGATGCTGAAGCTGTTAAAGAGATGTTGAACTCACAGCCTTATGTGAAAACAAAAAGGTACCATTAAATACAATATACTCATCATTAAGGAGCAATATTGTTTCATTCAATAGTAAACCATTTCATGTGATATTGAATAATAACTATAAACTATGTACATTTTAAACCAGATAATGATCCAAAAGCCTTTTAAAACTACAATGTTATGGGGTTTAACTACTGTCTTGTTTAGTAAATTATTTCTCCATATGTGATATTATTATATCAAAAGGGAGATCACTTTTGTTAAGGTTCACTTACGTATAATAATCTGTGGGAAAATAATTTATAGAACTGAAATTTGTGGGTACTATAATAAAATGTTAATTCCCCAGCTCATGACACACATTAAAGAACCCCCACATTTTCCTCTTATTCAGATCAGTTCCTGACAATTCTAGAACAATGACTGGATCTTTAGGGTTTAGTACAAATCCACTTAAGATGCTTAAGTCCCCTTAGGGTTCCTTTAGTCACTTAAAACAATGATTGTTCTTTTTCTTCCTTAGGAAGAACTAATTTTTTTTTTTTCTTTTGTCTTGCCATGTAGCTTTTAGCTTTATACTGCAGATCTTGTCTTTTTACATGGTTTGGAAGTGTAAGTGGAGGTGTTAATTGCATATTATTACCTGGAGGTTTCATAATTGAATTCTTTAGTCCTTTTATCAGGTTCATGAATTTCAGGGAGGGATATACATTAAGTGTAGCATAGTATCTCTCTGAGAATATTTTTCAAGCTTTTTCAATCATTGCATTAAATCTCTGGTCTCCATTCTTGTGTTTCTTCTCCTTCACAATATTGGAGGACCTGGAGTAAGATTCTTGGAATTATTACATAAAATAAAATGCAGCAGACTCTTCTTGTAAACTTGAGTTAAAAAGAATGTTGTTTTTTTCCCAGTTTTTACCCATAAGGAAGGTAAGTGTTAGAGATTTTGTACTTCTGAGCCTTAAAAATAGCTTTGAAAAGATTTCACAGATTTCATGTCTCACATAGATTATGGAAAACAATATTCCATTATAATAATATTATTTCACTTCTGAGTTTGTCAAAATTGGATTCTATTGCTTAAGAATGGAAAGCTATCTCTCAGGATACAACTTTAAATTACTTTTACTGCAATGGCTTTAGCTGTATAGAAATGGAATCTCTTCTATTAAATATTTCACTTTGTTCCTTAGTTTTACTTCATTTTTTATGAAAAGTGTTGTGTTCTTGCAAGGAATTTGCCATTTCTCATTTCTTTTCTGTAAGTGACCTCTTTTTAACCAGCATTGTTGGCATGAAATGGTCACAGATAGATGAGTATGAAAAATCTTTTCTTACAGTAAATTCAAAGAGAACCATCCACTTTATCTAGCATGGAAGACTTAGGAAAATAATCAAAACACTTTTAAAACATCTCCCAATTTTTAAAGGTCTGATTTACTGAGAATGATATTTTATATCTAAGATTTGAAATATATGTAAAAAAATTCAAGCACTTAATTTTTTTTTCCCCAGAATGAATGAGGTCTTTTGGCACCAAAAAAAAAAGAGTAAAACTAATACCTGTAGTTGTTTTATTTATACCACAATAATTGTACATCATTTTTTCAAATGGCTTTAAGAAACAGAAAGTTGTGATGAATAAGTTTCTAATGATTAAAAGAGAATAAAACAATCTGTGTAAAGATATGAAATGATTAAAAGAGATTTTAATTAATTTCAGACATTAAAGATTTTAATGTCTGAAAAGACTGAACCTGCATCTCTGTTAATTTTCACCACTCTTATTCATTGAGACATGTGTCCCAAGTCTGGTAATAGATGCAGAAAAACTGTGTACTGTCTGATCTCACACCATTTGGGTTTCGGTGCATACACCAGAAAATAGTTTTATCAAGGGAACAGTAATAATCCAAAATACTTTTGGAAAACCAGGTGTTTATAAGTGTGTGACAAAGAGGGCCTCTCAATGTGAATTATTGCACTTCAGTCTTTGCCAAGGTGACAGTGATATAGGTATAATAGAGGAATGACTCCAGCTAAGTAACAGACTTTGTCAAAGTTTCAAAGGGAATAGGGTGATAGGGAACAAAATGTGATTTATCTATAACTAAAAAAGTCCTTTGAAGCTCAAATCTTATTTGTGAGTGATTATAATCAATTAATGATGATGTAGAATATTTCATTGGTCAGCCTTAAAGTTAGTGAGATGCATACATGAAAAACATGATTCACACGTAATGTATTAAAAAAAACCTTATGTTTTTTACATGTGGCGTGTTACCATTTTTGCAATTTTATTCAATACATGTTGAAATGTTTAGAAGCTACATGCCAATTCATAGCACTGCAAACCTTCTGTAATTGTTGCTTTTCTTCAGTGAAGAAATATAGTCAACTTATAAATTGATTTTAGAGTGATTAGTAAGAATAAACCAACAAATACACAGAAAAAAATTTGATGATTTTGCTTCTATTGAGCTATAGAACTTTCTTATTTACTGAATGATTAGGGATTAAATATTTTACATCCTGAAAAAATTAAGTCTATCCTTTATGGATCTTTATATCTGTACATGTTTACATGATCCCGATTCATGGATAATCTCTTTAAGGATCATTACATGAAGAACATAGATTCACAGAAATCAGAGGTGGAAAAGAAACATCATTGAGATCATTGCATTTATTCCCTTGCTAATGCAGCAAAATGGATTAGGAAGGCACCAGTAAATTATATATGGAGAGTTTTCAGACACATAGGGTCTACCCCTTCTCAATAATTGAGCTTCCAGAGTGTTCCTACTAAAGGGCTCAGAAAACACTCCCTTTTGTTAAGGCAAGAATGTGTTCTCTCTGATCCAAATCTGGGTTTTTGACTAACCTCAGAAAAAATAACCTTGTATTTTCTTGTCTATTTCAGTGCCTTTAGATATTTTTAAGGTGGGTTGTTCTTTGGGTTTTTTTTTTTTTTTTTTTGGTGGGGTTTTCTTTTTGTTTGTTTGTTTTTTTATGGAAGCACCTCAGATAGTCATCAGTCTTTCATACAAACAGTGACCTAAAGCACTGAGAAAAGGTTGCCTGAAAACCAACATTGTTTACAGGCCATCCGTCTTCCCCTTTCACATTTTGTTTGGTTTCTTAGAGTATATATATGCTCTGAACACTTAGCCATTAATCAGATATTGTATCACCATATACCATAATAACTTAGAAATTTCTTTTAAAATTATTTTCAGTAATTTTTTTTTTTTTAGATGTACACGGTGTCTCTATTTATGTCTATACAGAACAGCAGCTATTTTTTCTTAAATTTTTTTTACTTCAATAATACATGTTAAAATACATGTCTGAAAATTTACTTTGGCTTTGAGTTCAGCAAACAACATGGGTCCAAAAAAGTGCTGAGGTTGAGAAGTATTTTAGGTGCATCAGATTTACTGTGCATGCATAAAGCATCTGTGTGCAATGTGTGCTCTCTTAGACATGGTGGGTCATGAATGAACAAGTGTTATTTGTTTGGGATCCCTTGGAGTTCTGAACAAATCATCCAAGGGGCTATTTTCTCCACAGACCAATGAAAAATGGAGATGGATATACTAGAATCTCTCCTCAAGATATTATTGGAAGATACATGTGAAGAATGAATGCTTTGTTTCCTTGAAGTCATATTTCTGGGTGGCTGTCATTGATTGCCTATCTGTTGTAAAGTAGATGTGGGGAAAGATGAGAATAAAGTCACTCTAAGGGGCAAAAACACTCATAATTTTTCAGTTATCAGGACAACCTTAAGTGTAAAAAAAACCAGTAAGATCACAGTCATGGTTCTTAATACCTCTTACTAGTATGTCAGTAATAATAGATGTTGAAAGTTCTTACCAATAAAGGGTAAAATTCAAAATTGTACACAAATATTAGGAAAGTTATAGTATAGCTGTGAAGAATGTAGCCTTCTACATTTAATAATTTATCATAAATTGTATTTAGTACTTAATAGTAGAGATGTTCAGATAATTTGAAGGAATTTGGGAAGTAATAGTTAAACTATGAAAGGCAAAACTAGGATCCACTTTTATATAAAGTAGAAGCTCTGGAAGGCAGTATTTTGGTCTTCCTCTACACTTTTCCTCCATGCTATTCCCTAGAAGAGTTATATAATAATTAACTGCTGTGATCTGAGATGGTATCACTCTACATAAAATAAGTGAGAGGTCTATAACTACAAGGCAGAAATATATTGTGAAAGATGGTTACAGTCCCTTCAAAATAATATTTTTTTTAAAAAAGAGTGTAAAGATGTTTTATCCAAGACACCTGTTCAGAAAAAAGATGATCATCAATTGCTACACACATGAACACATAGTAATAGAACAATCAGTAATAAAAACTAATCAGAAGACTTCTATTAAGGAAAAAAATCTAATTAAAAGGGGCATATTTTTAGCTGCAATCAGAAGTACATATTATCATAGCATATGGTAAGCCTATTCACAAGTATTCAAAGTATTGTGTTTTGTAAGCCCACTAAGGTCTTATACTTTCAGCAAACACTGTTTAAATAAACTTTCAAATACTTTCAATTATATTTACTTAATATTTTCTTTCACTAGTGTCATCTTTGCCCTGAAATGTCTGTGATTAAACACAAAATCTCCTCATATTGTTTATGTTCCATACAGAAAGGTCATCTGATGCTACAGGTGGTTAAAATGAAAAACATGAGAAAAATTTGTGAGCATAGAATTTAAATTAATTGCAGAATTAACACAATCTGGTAATTTCAGTAAGAAAATTGAAAGAATCAAAGCACAAAAGGTCAATGATATTTATAATGAATTCTGAAGTTTGAGTATATTTTAAAGGAATTTTTCGTATTTTAAGGTATTGTGGGATGGCTTTAAATTACACCTACTAAAAACCAATAAACCAGAACTGCTGCCTTAAGAAACAGACTGAACATAAAAGAATAAATAAATAAATAAATTAGGTATCTGTCAATTTAAAGATGCTCTGAGAAATTCCAGTTAAAAGAATTAAAACAGTTTAGGGGTATGATACAAGAATTAAGTAAGGTGAAATGAGCTGAAGATGTTACTAAGACCAACTTAAAAAAGGTACTAGGACAATAAAGGAAAAAAAAAAAGGACTAGGTTTTTCTGTTTATGAAAAGGAGCTATAAAAACAGAAACAAGGTTTTCTTTCAACTCTTCCTTCATATACCAAGTATCACAGTTAATCATATTTGTCTCTGCCCCAAAAATAGCTAAAAACAAAGGGACATTACAGCATAAAAGATTGAGAAAATTTTCAATTCAATACTTGAATCTTGCAATAAATTACTGTAAATATATAAACTTAGATGAAGTAAATGTTAAATCATTGTTAAAGAATTAAATATAACTATTCAGTAATTACATGAATCTAGAATTACTTGAGTCTAGGAGACTTGCAGTGTGATTTAAACAATGTGATCTTTTAGATCTGAAAGAAAATGGTGAAAGTCTTCATATTTTCGTCTTTCCATTTTGACGAGATATTTAAAAAGTCAAATGTACTCCATTTCAGGTTTCAGGGAAATTAGTATTTACCAAAAGATTTCTCTATGACTGACCCTTTTGTCTCCTAGTCTGTCTCTACCAGTCCTTTATTAGTCCTCTGTTTCAGTCCTCTGTCTAATCTCTTTTCCATCCAGAGTTGCCTTCTGAGTTTTCACTCAATTTTCTCCCCTTTCCATTTCATAATTCTCACATTACCATCGACTTCTGTCCCTCTTAAGGTGCTCCACTGAAGCCAGGCTCTTCCTATTTGATATGAAACAGGAGAGGGCTGGAGGTTTTCATTAAGATTATTGTATGTGGGTTTTGGTGCTTTCATTTCTTTCCTCTTCTCAATTGCAAGAAAGTGAATACATCACCTGTCATACAATCAGAACTGCTGAACAGGTTTCTGGTGAAACAAAAAATACTGATGAATATTCTAAGAGAAAACTCTACCAAAACCATCAGCTTTACAATATTATAGTTAACCAAAATGGTCCTGTAATAGAAAGCCTCAAGAAACCTTAACTGTAGGTGGCACTACTGGCTGTGTCTATGAAAAAAAAAAAAACAACAGGTATGGGAAATCTTCCAAAGGGCCTCATCCTACAAACCTGGCAAGTGCAGTTCAAATTCTATAGAGGGTTCTCAAGAGTAAGGATACACAGCTTTAATTCTATATCCAATAGCAACTGAATTACCTTGATGATTACTGAGGAAATAAATGATATACAAAATGATGTGCATTCATATCTATACAAAATGTGTTAGAATGCAGCAGCTAATCAGAATTAGATGAACTCTTCACACTGTCTTTTTTCTTAAAACTTTGATCTTTCCCTCTTAGTTTAAATTATCAATTTCAGACAGAAATAGAAGTATTTATAGTTAATGGTCATGTTCAAGTGGGTTTTTTTCCCTTTTTGTATATAATAGTTCCAGACAGAATGAAAAAAGTGACAAAAAGTTAAAATAGATGCACTTAGGTCCTCCTGGTATGTTTCAGAATCTTAATTCTATTGTGTATTGGGTTTGGTTTTCCATCTAAGCTATTTCTAATCTAATGCAAGAAGGTACTGGAATAACTTTATCAAATTTTGTGTTGGATGTATATTTTCAGAAAGTACCAATATTACCATTTTGTAGTGCTAAAATATTTGTTAGAAAACTCAGCTCTCTGCTGTGCTGGCATCTGCTTCTGCTTTGTACAGTGATGTATTGACAAAATAAACAATGTCTGGTATGTAAAAGGTAGCTTGCTGCCTGATTTTTAGCAAAGAAGTAAGCAGACTGTTATTTTTTTCAAGCTTTACTAGATGGAAAAAAGATCAGGCCAGCCCAGGTCATACAACACTAATATCTGTTCCAGATCAGCAAAGCCTTTTTTATTCAATTTAGTCCCATGTTAGAAATAGTCATTACATTTTATATTATGCATTTCTAATTTCAAAGCTCATGCCATATAATTATTCTGTATAATCAAACCGAACCGCTGTTTTTCTACACCAAGCTACTATTCTGTCAGTAAAGCCATTATTAAACTATTTATTTGAGAAATGTGCAGACCCATAATTTTAGAAATTTGCTATCTGTAATTGCAATGTGTAATTGTATGTATGTGTCATTAGCATTTATGAACAAGAGTAAAAGAAATAGTACATATCAAGCAAAAAAAGGGAACCCTGAAAGAGAATGGCATGGTCTGACAAGTTGCTGTTTAGTTTTGACCAAAATGTCAAGTCTAGTCTACTTCCAGTCTGATTATAAATAAGATTATCAGTCCATGCTCACAGAATCTGTACTTTCCAAGCAGCAAACTTCTATCTCATTTGATATTTTATTTTATTTTATTTTTCAAAATCAAGCAATACCCAGAAAGTCCTAAGCATTTGAGCTCCTGCAGTGGGATTTTCATGGGATTCCCTATCTTAATTTCTTTGTTTTTAACTACCATGACAGTAAATTATTTTAACTCTATCCATGCTCTATTTTGAAACTACTATATAATAAGTCATTCTGTTTAAAGATATAGAAAATTAGTTCTAAAATACATATAGTAAACATATCTTAAGTACACAATTTTTAAAATTCAGAAAATAATGTCGTCATATATCACAAAATTTCCAAAAGACAGAGAAATAAATTTTAGTGCTAAAAAAAAGTGATCATAATATTTTATTTCAAATGTCAAGATAAGGAGAACCTGGCTTTCTTCATGATTTATTTTTTTAAATAATAACAAGTAAACATTAAATATACTTTGTCTGATTTTCTAAATGGCTTAGGAATTTTTAATCTACGTATAGATTTGGACACATTGCAAGGAGATGTGAAAAAAGCTATGAGATGATTTGGAAAGTTTTAACAAATTCAGTGGACACAGTCATTTGCCAAAGAACATCTGTTGGTGTTTTTAGAATCCATATGTGAAAAAAAGAAGCAAGGAAAACAATTGGAAACATACTGCTAAAACCCCAAGCAAAACCTGGCTTCTGTTATGTTAATGTTTCATAGTCCAGCTTGGAACTTGACATATTCTTATCTACAACAGGCATTTTCTACCAATTTTTTGTTTTGTTTTGTTTTGTTTTTCTAGTTAAAATTCACACAGTAACAACATTGTTAATTATCAGTCAGACATATCCTCTCTTTTCAATATATAAACATGGTTTTAATCTTTTTTTTCCTGAGCAAACTTCATTTAAGAAGATTGGCGATGTTCCATCTTTCAACAAGAAAAAAACCAGTTTATATTAATTATTCAAGTAACCAATATTTTACTTTGGTCAGAGATTTAAATTCCTCTAGATTTCTTCCAATATTTCCAAAAATTAGAATTCTACTGAAAACCTTGATACAAGCTAAGCATACACATATGAGGCAGCTACTTTCTCTCAATATTTTCAATGCAGGAATATTGCAGAGCTGCTTCTATCCTGAACCTGTCCCATGCTATGATGCAGTGGATGCTTATGCTTGGTTTCCCAAAGTGGCAGGGAGATGAAGAGGTGTGGGTGAATGGGCCTGAGGGACAAAATGTCTGTTGGGAGACAGGGCATGAGGTGCTGCAATGATTCAGGATGTGAGCTTCTCTGTGGGACTCTTCACCCTGTTCTCACCAAGGCTTTTAATTTGCACTAGTGTGTAATAGGTAAAGAATTCAGCTACAGAAATATGTTGAAGGAATATTTGCTCCTTATCTTTCCCCCATGGAGAATAGGAATTACAATACTATAAATGAATAGTATGTTTACATACATTATAACCTTGAATCTGTGCTTTGTAATGCTGGTTTTCTATTATATAATTGCACTGTATTAACAGTTCTGACACAAAGCAGGAACTAAACAGCCAAGTGCTGAATACCTTGCTCGGGTAGAACAGATGTATTTAATTTCAGCAGTGTCTTCTCTTGCACAGATACAGCAGTATTTAATATTTACTCTTTTTAGGGGGCAATATGAGCTAGTGTCAAGCTATCAATTATTTATCAGTGGAATAAGAATTAAAGGACTGCCCTTTCTGCAAAAAATGTGAACACATTACTCTATCTAGCTACCTTAAAATAGCCTCATATTTCTAGTTTCTTTTATTAGTACATAGCACAAAAATCATACTGAAAGATACCACATGGGCTTGCTCAGGAAAAAGGTAGAAGAGTCAAGGTCTGTTACAGCAACCTATTCTATAAATCTGATAGTGGACTGGAGAAATTTTAAAATGTTTTTGTAAAGAACACCCAGAAATTAATTCACAGGAATGTTGCAGTTCAAGGTTATAATCTGTTTATATTAATATTACAACATCTGAATTTGATGATATCTGTAGCATATAGGAAAAGTTTATAGAAAAATTATGCTGAGAGTATTATAACGAGAGATTTGTCTAGACAAAGTATAATAAAAATGTATTTGAGCCAATGATCCTAGAGTCTGTTTGAATATTCAATCAATTTTTACATCTATGGGATTAACTTCACAGAATCGATCCTTTCTCTTACCAAATAGCAATCACTCGATACCCCCCAAACTTTCTCCTCCATGCATGTTTCTCTTCCTGCCTTTCCTATGTCACAACTAGAGTTCCTCTGAGGTGTGCTGAGCTTCCATGGTATCAGGAAAAGCCCGAAGTATGTTCATGTCAGCATATTTCATACAAAAGACAATAGCCATCGGTTCACTCTTTTGCTAAAACTTATATCACTTTGCTTGGCTTTGTAGTAAGGAATTCCTCATGCTTTCCTGCATGAGTATTGCTGTTATAAAACATCTTTGTTTCTTCCTGAAACAAATAGTACAAGTGAGGAAAATTAATCTGCTTTTTGTTCTCTTTGATTCATGTTCTCAAACATTCAGCATGTTTGATTCAAACATGCTAGACAATATCTGCTGCCTTTTGTGTGCATTAGAGTGTGTATACAGTTGTATATCCTCTTCCTTTTTCTAGAAAGATCATCATAGAGCAATAATGGATTATGAATCTGATGACATTTTTTCAAGAGATATTTTACCTCAGTGAACAAGAGTAGTGAAAGATGTATAATAATGTGCAAGTGTATTCTCTGGCAAACTGCTAAATTTGATACTGTCATATTGAGCAATTTTATTTGGATGCCATTGCATGGGAGCAGAAACAAAATTGGGAAAGTACAATGATGAAGTTCAGGTGATGACTGAAATTGTGCATCTGACTATTTGTTAAGACTTGAATATCAAGTGAATTCCAGAGTGTAACTTCTTAATTTTTTGTTAAATTTTAACGCTGTCAGTAAAGTATGTGAACTCTACAGTTTAAAATCTATAAACTGAGATTTCTGATCAACATTTTATATAATTCCTGTCTTCCTATTCTGAATTGCTGGGATAGTCATACTCCGTATTCCACCTTCAAAGATTTTCAGAAGGGAACAACAAATAACTTTGTACCATCACATGAAAAAGGTCGGTATTTAAGTAAGATAGCTAGAATTAGTACATGCAGTAGATAAACTCTGACCACATACCAGGGAGGTCCACAGTCCCAGATAGGATCACAGCAGGAAGTTAGTGATTAATGATCTAGGGTTATTTAGAGCCAAATTTGTTACAAATTCAATAAACCTTAAAGCCAGGGGCATCTTATCTAAGACTGATAAAGTGGAGAAGAAACATTGGCAGAGCAATGGCAGGAAGAGCACACCATGAATGAAGAAAACTATGTGGCAATACTTAAATTATAATTCTGTAATAAGCAAAAGAGCTTTGCAGAGCAAGTAATGCATATCGTCTGAGGGAACAATAAAAAATGATGTTACACATATTGAAATCTTGGTGTTGATGTTCAACATTTTCTTAAATCTCTAATTAATTTGTTTAAGAGCTCCGGATTAAAATATATATATATATATATATATATGTGTGTGTGTGTATATATATATATATATATATAAAAAGGTGAAACCCAACATAAAGCCAAAACCAATAACCAATGCAAACCCCTTTGATTTTAAGCAGCAATTATTCCCTAAGGTACTATGAAATTCTTTCTAAAAGTCACTTCTGGAAATTCATGGGGTGAGTAGAAGTCAAATCTAGAGTTGGAATATTGAATATCTTGACTGTAGGACCTGTTGCACCACTAAGCTATTCATTTTTTCTGAGAGCTCACAGCATTATCTTCTCTAAGGGAAATCTATCACAACTGAGGGAATCAAACTGTTTAAATCAATTCTGATAACAGTGAGACTTTGTTTTTCAAAACAATTGCTACATTTAAAAAACATTCTCCAAATATTTCTTTTTTCTATTTAACTCAAATCATGATGATAATGTTTGAAATATGATATAGACAGGTAGAGGATTTTACACTATTATGCAGTGGATTTTTTTCTACACCAATAGACTTTCAAAATCATCATATTTCACTACATTATGCACCTTCCACTTGTGGCATTTGTACTTTAGTGGAAGTGCTTTCTGACCCATCAGCCCCTGTTTGGTTAAAGTAAATACCCAGCTAAAATAAATTGCAAGAAGCATGCTGGCTGTTGAATTTTATCTGCATCATGGATGGTATGTTAACCAAGTAAGAGTTTTGTATGCAATACAATCAAATATTCGCCATATTACCCACAAATCCTACAGTAATGGATTAGCTGTTATCCACCTATGTCTACTGGATCAAGGTTTTCTTACAGTTCTGGAAGTCAAGTGGGAGAAGAAAACTGAAAAAATGATTGAAAAATCACTATCAGCTGTTGTCACTTAAATAACACAAAGATGTTTTCCTTTAAAATGAAGTACAAGTTAGAGTTTGTTATATGCAAAAAGAATCTCTTTGACCTTCTTATCCCTTCTTGTGTTTTTTGTATAAAAGTTTCTTTTTTGTTTCAAGTTTGCTCTGTTAATACATCAGTTGACAACCTAAGTAATAAGGCTTTTCTTACACAGATTCTAACTGCACAGGGTCTTACATGGGATACTTGAAGTTAGCACAGACTTTAGAGACAGAAGAGCCTTCCAAAGCGCACTAGACTGGAAATGAAAAGGGCCAGGACTGGAACCAAAGCACCTGTAGATCTGCTTTATTACAGCTGTACTTCAGCTTCAGTTCCATAAATGGTGCTTTGTGCATGTTTGAGTCTCAATATCTGATGGAAATCTTCCTGCATCTAAGAGCAGGATGCAAGTATAGTGTCAGTCCTAGAAATGTGTACAGTTGGAGTACCATTCTGTCCCCATTTTACTGATTTATACTAAATGGTAATCTTTTCCTGTTGCAAGGAAATGGTATGATGAAAGATCGTGTACTTCCCTATTAGGAGATTGTCTTGGCTAATGGAGCAGCATATTTGACTATTTTAGAGATAATTTATGAAAGTCCTTGAAGCTTATTTGTGGGAAATACTCACTTTTTTCAGTCTGGACACTAAAACCCACTCATTGTAACTGAGATGTTACAATACTGTCCTGCCTTAAGACAGGAAAGCTTTTTCCTTTTTTCTTGAAATCTAATCAGTGCTGCTGTGGTATAAGAATGCCCTGCAGCTGACCACAGGTCCTTCACAGCTGCTGAAGTAGCAAACTAGCTGTAATGTGAAACTTTGCTTTCTGTATCAACAGAATATAAAAAGGCCAATGTCTCAAATTTAACAACTGAGCCTCAAACAACATAAAGAAACTAAGGAAGTTCTTAGACTAATGTTTTTAAAGCATCAAGGGGAAATAAACTCCTGTCAGCACTTTGAAAACAAGTTCCTAATTCCCTTTGTCAACCTTGAAAAATTTACTGTGATTGAATCAGTTACCTGAAGACATGCCCAGACACTTAATGTTTTGTAAAATATTGGTTTTTAGCTTGCCAATGCAGCAGATCAATATGTAAATTCTCAGTGACAACTAGACATAGTAGACACACAAAACTACATAGAAATGTGCTTCCTGTGCTGTTCAGAGATAAAATTCCCTACATAATTAATCATGAAAGGAATTTTCACTGTAGACAAGCCACCAATGTGAAAAGAAAGATTTGCTGTCTTTTTATGTCTTTTTTCTTGTATTTCCTGGGGTTTTTTAATTTTTTTTTCTTAAACCTTGAATAGAAAAATAAAATTCAGGGCTAAGGAGAAAACCAGAATTACAGTAAAGAATGGCTCAGAACTAAAGTGTGTATCATGAGTATATCAATACAAAAATTAAAACCATGTATAAAGTTCATATCTAAATGCAAGCACTAAATACCCTATGAGTGTAGATATTATATTAGACCAAATTCTTCTATGAATGACACTGTAAAGTGATAATGTCTATAACAATAGTGTTCTTGTAATACTGGTAGACTCTGGTGAAATGAAGGTGAATGAAAAAAAAAGCCTCTACCAGTGAGTACCCAGAAAGTTGTTAGGCTTATTCTGAATATTGTCTATAGAAAAGTACATGTTTTCTGTTATATTTAAAACAAATATGAAAGCTCAAGGACCAGTATATATAACTGATTTACCTATTAGCCCACAAAATGCTCCATCAAGCACTAAAAGAAGAGGAAAACAAAAAAAAATTTACCATTTAAATCATCAGCAAGACTTTTCAACCTCTTTTCTTGCAATCCAAGTCCTACTGCACTTAGGCTGCACCTAACTCTATTTCCTTGCTTCTCTCCTGGCTCTTCTGATGAATGTGTGTCTCTCTGGGAATAGCATTAATGATTATCTGATCAATTAATTCTTTTCCTCAAGTATTCATTCAACAGTTACATTCTGTTCACCATATTTAAATGACAGTATTTCCTACAAAAGCAAAGAAGATAACTAAAAAATGAAAATGGTTTTGAGATCCTTAGATAATCCTTACATTAATGTTGCATTAATCTTTAAGCAATAAGTAGAGATACTGCCTGAAATGACAGATAGCTAGTTCAACTAAAAGTTAAGTCACATCTTAAATGATCATCTTGCTTTTTTATTTTCTTGTGGGTTTTTTGTTTGTNAAAATATGAAGCAATACATACAGTATTGCAATTTATGAAATACTTACATTGACAATGTTCACAGAAAAATTTGATTTTTCACCTCAGAATCAAATCTGTGTGGTCTCCTTTAACGTTACAAAAGTATAAAGATTTTATCAGCTTAAGGAAAGAGGAAATTTGGCTACTGAATCTGAAAAATTATATTAAGTGTAAGGTGATTATACAAATTTTATCAAAGTGCATGATCACATTCTTAGATTATTTCTGAGTATTTAGAAGAGTTCTGCATTTGTTCTTCTGTTTGCCCATGAAATGAAAAAGAAATGTAATGGCATAGATTACTTTTGCAGTAACAGAATATGGAGGGATCTACATTTCAATAAATTCTGTTACAAGGGCACAGTTCATAGTGTGAAAATAAACTTTTTTAAACTGAATTCATATGTTCATCAGTTTTTTTAGTTGGATTCATCAATAGCTTAATTGGGGAAATGAGGTATGAAATTTTTCTCCACTTTTTTTTTTCAATCTCCTTGAAAATATGATAAAACTAAGTTTTAAGGAAATAGACTACTATTTGTTTGGATATTGTAAGAATATATTGACTATAAAATGATCTTTAAAGAGAATGTCTGGAAGCACTGTTCTTAAGTGTTCAAACTACTGACACTTAAACATAAATCTTTCACTATTGGATATAAATTTTTATGCTGTATTTTTATACAATCACTTTCTTGATTGTGATCTATATTGAGGTAGTCATTCAACAATACCTTCTCTGTGCTGAATATTCCTTAAAGGATATTAAACTAATTTTTAGACACAAAGAATATTTATATAAGGATGAATCTATTTTACTATTTAGAATGCTTGTTTGCTGTACTTAATTTGGAAAGTGATGCAGCTAATCCCCATTAATTGTGTGTTTTTAAAATTACTGCTTCAGAAAACTAGAAATAAGATAAATTTTCTGATGACTGAGTAAATGCACTTCTGCTTGAAAAAAAAAAATTAATCCCCTGCTGTGGAAATACATCTTTCTTTTCCTTCATTGTCCCTACAATGCTTGCTGTGTTAAAAATATTTTTAGCCCAAATAATTTGTTGAGGTACTTGAACAAAAAAATTAATTTACCTTCTGCAGAGCTGCGTCTACTCAGATCAGTCAAAAATATAGTTGGGTTCTGCATGCCATTTATATCTAATTCTTGCAGATGTTATCCATCCATATGTTGCTTAGTGGAAAAGTGAACTCTTAAAATTAGTTTAATATAATTTTCCTAGAGTACTATAGAAAGCACTTTACAGATGAAAATTATTTTACTTGAAGGGAATGTGTTTGAGGTCACATCAGTCCCAGATGTTGGAACAACATAAGAGCTATGTAAAGCTGCAATGAAATTAACTGTCTGGCTATGACTCGGTGCCAAGATTGTACCCTGATGCAAAAAATCCCCAATTAGCACCATTTTATTCCATTCACCTGTACCCACATTCTGTGGTAACACCAGATGCACAATTTCACTGGTTCCATATATTCAATGTCAGAACATATTGTGCAAATGAGTCACAGTGTAAGTAAAGACTACAAAGAATGTGCTAAAACCAATAAGTTAAAACCTAGTGCCTGTAGGAGAAGGTATCTCATCTACCAAGCCCAATCTTAGAGGACTAGTCTCTTATTGAAAATTAGGAACTCCATTAATCCTATATGATAATGATTCATGAATTAAATAAACTGTTCTTTTAGAGTGTTCTTTAGAGCGATGAAAATTGGAAATAAAGAATTTCATCCAGTCATTGCACACGTACAATATCACTTCTACAGACTTCTACAATATCACTTATCCAGTGTTAATTCACTCTTAAGAATTGTAGTGTGCTATTTTCCTTCATCATTTATCCTCATCAATGAGCATGTTTCTGTATGGAATATAGGGAATGGTATTCAGTCCCACTGAAGCATAGGTAGAATTTTCTGAAGCTCTGCACTGTCTTCCACATGAAAAAAAAAATGGTGATAATTTAATTTCTATGCTACTACTCACAGAGAATTTAAGTTCATGATTTAAATATGTGTGTAGCTCTTGTTCCCTACATGCATATAACTTGTTCCCTGCACTCAGCAAAAATTAATACAGTCTGAAACATATGTATAAAATGATTGAAGGAAGAGGAGGGATTGAGAAAATTTCTAACATTTAAATTAGTGATACTAAAACTGAAGTGACAACTAAAATAATTGCTGTCAGTAAATTCAATGAGAAGGAAAGCACTAGGGAAGAACCTAAAGAATATTGCTGGCATGATAACTAACGAGTAGATGGCCATAAAAAAAATTAAGGATGCCAATACAAAGCTTAGATATTTTTGAGGAGTGAATATGGTGTTGGTGTCTCCACACAGTGTTGGGTGCACTTATTAAATGAATACATATCCAGAATATTAGGCAATTTCATTCAGTCATCCAGGTAACTTTTTATTCTATTATCCCATTTCCTATTAAAATTTATTTATCTGCTGAAAGCTATGATTTTCTTGTGCTTTTCTTCCACTAGACGAGTTTACATCAGTGGTCTGAAACTGGAAACTAGCACAACATTTATATGTAGGCAGAGCATTGGTTTTGTATTAAAGAACACATTAGAACTCTTGAATATGGAGGAGGTCACGTCTCTAAGACTTTAGAGAATATAATCAATTCTAATACACTAGGAAACTAAGTATGGTGTCTGACAGGATCACTGTCCTTTAACATAATTTGATAATATTATATATAGACCAGTTGCTCCTTCTGATCCTGTGACTTGGACTGCCATTGACTTGAGCTATGGCATTTACCCCTTTGGTCCAAAGGAATTACAATCTGCTTTACCAGAGAAACCTCACTGATTTATAATATCATATATAAACCAAACTTATTATTANNTAAATTATATAAAAACCAAACTTTTTATTAAAAAAAAAAAAAAAAAAAAAAAAAAAATCTTGCCCTCACTTCTGTTAATTTCCAGTCAAATATTCAGAATCACACATCCGTGTATTCCTTAAATGTTATGTCAGTCTGACATTCATGCCTTTGATAGAAAAGCTGTAATGTCAATTTTGAGTTGATTTTGCTGATATAAAAATACACACCAATAAAGTGTCTAAGGTCAAATTAATCAATCCTGCAGATTTTTACACCCTACTGGATTTGAAGGTCGTGATGTGTTTGCTCTCAGAATTCTCTACTGAGGATACATTTTCAATTTTGAAAATCAGGAAATAATGTTTACAATTTGTGGAAATCCCTAGATTTCCTGGCTTGCTTCCATATTCACCCACTCTCTTAACACCAACTAAAAATAATCTGCTTTGTCTAAACCAGTTGTTTAACCAAACAAACAAACAAACAGTATATATACACATACCCACATTTCCAAGTATGTCAATCTAGTGAGAAACAGAGATGCTTTTTGATTCCTTTATCTCAAATCTGCCAATGTACAGTGAAATCTTCAGAAGACACTTTTGGTCTGTCTTGCATTGTAAACAGGGTGCTTGCACAGTGCTGCTGTTATCCTATATTCTGGCAAAAAGTTGTTATAAAATAGTTTATTGATTTTCAGTTGAACTTTGTGAAAAGTTTCCCAGCGTGCTACTTCTAGCACTGGTCTCTTCTCACAGACTGGATGCATGTGGCTAATAAGCCCTTTTTTTCACGCAGGTTGCAAATCTGGTATGTTCTAGAGTTTCTAATGTTGTCTTTATAAGAATTTTACATTTTTATGGGCTCATGAGCACAATGCAAGCATCTCAGCTTTTGAAATGCTTAGCTATTCTTCTAATTCAGCTGGGATGTGGGATACAACAGCTAATTGTGCCCCTAGTTCTCTGCTTCTGGCCAAGGCTAAGTTGCTTATCAGTGCTCTGTTTTCATGTCTTTCAATTCACATTTTTTGCTGGGATATAAACACTCTTCTTTTGGAAGACTACACAAGACTGCTTAATTTATTTTGAATGTTTGCACAAGAAAAGCAATTATCTTTATTGTAAAAATGCAAAATTATTATTTCCTTTCATATGCTTTTCTTATTTATGCTTGTGTTTGTAGAACTCTCCCCTACTTTAGTATATTGTAAATTTATCCTGAAAATACTTGCTTTTAAAACCTTTATTCATTAGAATGCCACTGATCAAGAGCATTTAATTTAAGAAAGCAGCTTCAAGATTTTTCAGAAATTAGGCTTGTTTAGAAAATGTCTTTAAAGAATTCTTCTTGCTGCTAGCTACATAATTTAGATGAGAAACTAGATCTGGATTATGTTCACAAATGGCATTTTTTTTTTTTTAGTTTAAATAATGTTAGTTTTTTATGTGTTTGGGCTCATATAAGAACAGGAAACTTTCCTACTTTATAAGCATATCAAAACCCTGAAAAGCCAGACTCTATCAACATAGCGGAAGAAAGAGGGTCAAAATAAACCTCTCACATGCATCTGAATTTACTGGCCTGTTGCACTGAAGTTGAAACTAGAATGGAAATTGCATGCTATGAAAATGCTTTAAATTACTAAAGCTGTAATAATATTTAAGTTGTATTGAAGTGTTCCTCTTGCAGCTTCAGTGTTCCTTTGCCAATGTGGCCATGCACAGAGAGGATATGCATGAACATTCTGCTCTTAGTGTGGATACTACAAAATCAATCCTTCAGTAACTTGCCATTGAGCCATCGAGGCAAAGAAGTTGATATGCAACTATCCCAAGTTATGGGTTTTCTGGAAAGGCAATTTCATGCATGGTGGAGTTCTAATCCCAACACTGAGTTTTGAGCTCTTTACTTCTGTTTATATCAGGAGCAATCTAGCTTCTGATTTCTATTGCAAGACTTGATGTTTCCTAACTAATTGGATAGATTTTTGGGGATAAAAAAGTCAAACGTATCAACATTTCTGTTTAGATCTTGATCAGGGTATTCTTTTCCAAAGCTTTATTAAAAGTTAAATTCTGTATTGTATTTTAAGGGTTGAATTTGGAAAACATTGGGGTTTTTTTCAAGAGGCATCTCTGAAATTAAACTTAACAGTAGCAAGAAGAAACAACAGCACACTTACAATCATTTATGAAAGTAGCAATGGCAGGTTTCTGGCACAATGGGTATTAGAGCGGAATTGTTTCCATTTTCTCTCCAGAATTCCATTTGTGTGACTTTTCAAGTTGGTCTCATTGAAGAGGGATGACCTAGACGGAGGCGACTTACTGTGTAATAGACAGAAGACTGTAGAAGGGAATTGCTTTGAAAATTCCCATGCACTGCTAGGTTTTTAATTAACTGTATCTGAGCAAAGTTTCAGTGAAACAAGTGATACTCTAGTGGTGTGCATTTTCATCTTTTCTGGAAAAAAGGACCAGATTCTCTTGTAGAGAAAAAGCTAATTTGGTACTTGAACTGTGAAATAGTATATCTTCAGAAGTTTACTTTTCTTGTAACTTTAAATAGAGAAAATTCATATTTTAGGCCATTAAAAATATTTAATACCTCTAATATTCTTGCAAGGTAATAAATGTTTAAATCAAAGTTCTCTGTCTCTTCCTAGATTTCTTTTGGATATTATTAAATAGTTTGGAAAACCTGCCACTACCAACCCAACGTCACATTAGCAGATATTTTCTTTTTCACATTCTCTCATTAAAAATGGACATGAACATTTTAATGAAGTGGCACCCTGGCATAGAGAGAATCTTTCATCAATGTCTTGTGTGTGTAGCTGGGAACGAGTTGTGATCCCAGAGAATGTTATAACAGTTACTTCTTGGTGACTTATGAAAGTTTTTAATGGATAAATCTTGCACAAAAAGTATGAGGCAACAGAAGTGTAAGAAGAAGAATGCAAGTTAGAAATATTAACCATTTTGCCTGAAACTAGTTGAACCCCTATATATATATATATAGCTATATCTATTGGGATAGATTCCTCATTATTTTCTTCTGGTCCCATTGGTGAGGGTGAGGTAAAAAAACCAAATTCCGTCAGCTTAATATTGGGGTTTGTGCTAAGTAATTAGAAGTAGCAAGAAACACTTCTTTCAAGTTCAAAGAAGAGAAGATCAAGAAGACAGTAGAGGTGATCAATTTCTCTCACTCTCAGCAAATCTTTTTCCCTCAACAAGACATGTCAGTGAAGAATTTTTTGCAGGTGTTTTGCGTCTGGTATTTTTTGCAGCCTATATTCTGGCTGCAGCCTCCAGTGGTGGAAGGGTTCAGCCTTCCTTTAAGGCAGTCAGGCACTGAGATCCAGAGCAGAACCTGACTTTAAAAAATATGTGATTTTAATATGCTAAATGAAAAATTCCTTTGCATGAACAAAGTCTCTATTACTGCATTTTGGCTTGAATCAGCACATTAGAAACAATGTCCAGGAAAAGGAGTGTATGTTGTGTCTGGAAGTAGGATGTGGAAAATCAGTATAGGTTCTTCCTCAGTGTGGGGTTTGTACAATACCAAAAATATTTCACTGGCCTATCCTATCTTAGCTTCGGTCAGTCCCGTGTCAACCACAGAATAAAAGAATGGCTGGCGTTGGGAGGGACTTCTGGAAATCATGTGGCCAACCCCCTGTTAATACAGATTCACCTACAGAAGGTTGCCCATGGTCACACACAGGTGAGTTTTAAATACCTCCAGAGAAAGAAAATCCTTTACTTTGGGCAGCCTGTCAATCCTTTGGGGACTGTGAAAGCTTAAAATTTTCTGACCAGAAGACAGAAGAACAGGAAAATACCTGTGAAATCTGGGCAAGACACTTTAGAGATAAGTCTCAAATTTTAAAGTTAGCAGAGCTCCATTTTTATGGAAAAGTCAGTAGGCTCTCAGAGGTGTTTTCTAGTTTGCAGTTGACACAGATACTGGGGCTCTTGAAATGTTTTTCACTCATTCAGTATTCTTGTACAATCTTGAGAATACTCAATACACCTTTTTTGTGTGTATTGTCTGGAAATTTAATGATATTCAAGTTAGGGATTTGGGTTGCTGAGATAATTTGAAGCAGTTTTCCTGATATGTCTGCAATTATATAAAGAATTAACTTTGCCATAATAACTTTGTCATATAGGCTTGAAAAAAATAATGAAAATAGAAGAGAATATACATATTGAAGACATTTACACTTTCAGTGCTGATTGTAACTTGCATAGTCAAGATGATAGTTCCTTGAGTGGCCTGCATCCTGTTGTTGTATATGATTTTTTTCAGCTTTTCTAGACTAGCTCTAACTCCTGGTAAAGAAGTTTCTAAGCATAAAAGTGCTTAATTCTTTGTATCTGATTTTTGAGGGCTACCTAATTCATGTTAGTTCTCAACAGATACAAAGACAGGAATACTGTTTAATTCATTGCCACTGAAGGCATTTAACCAAATGTTCATAGAAAGTACCTGGGAATTTAAATAGTAAATGTAACACTTCATTGTATAATTCAGCTGAATCAGAAACTTTAAGATGATTTACAGCTCCAGGATATTTAGTTATTCTCGTCATCATCATACTTGAATGGCCCTTTAAAGTAACAGGAGTAGAAATATAGCAATTAATTGTTCCAATGCAGCAAAATATGTATGAAAAATTCACTGAATTTCTTTACTCATGCACATCCTCTTTGAAATGGTCCTTTAAATTATTTTTAATTTTCCAAATTACATTAATTTTATAGCTTTTTTTTAATACAGACAATTAATATTCTAGCTTATTTCTCATGTAGATATAGCAGCAGTACACTAATTAGTCTGAACGTTACCAGAATTTAGATGCAATCCTGTTGTTTCATATACTTCTTCCTGACTAAGAAATGCACTTATTCTGAGTGAACCACTAGAGTCCCATACTAGTTTTGTTTCTTCTGCTGTCAGAAATACAGATAGTCCAATGTCAAAACATAGAACAGTCAAAATATGCTGTGATTTACCTCTGTATACTGCAGTAGGAGTTGTAGAGCACTGAGTTATCCTACCTTTTACCTTCAGTCAGCACAGTACCTTTGGGAATGAAAATTTTTGAAAGTATAAAATTCAAGACCATTACAGATTAAACATTTGTTCCAGTATGATGCATGATTTCAAAGGATCCCCTTGGATCCTTTCTATTTCAATGTCTCCATGCACAAATAAGTACTATGGAAAAAATAAAGCATAATGACAATTTTCTACCATGAGAAGACATTCACTTTTTTTATACATTTAATTGTCAAATGTGAGTATTATGGGATTCATTTGAAGAGAAATTGTCAGGTGCTTTAGATGACCAGCTACTAGGAAAAACAGTAAGTGAAAATTTAAAATCACTTCATTAACTGCTTGCCTTGAAAGGAATATTTTTCCTGAATGATTACATATGCTGAAGGGATTGAAAAGTCATAAATAGACATAAATAGAATCTTTATTTATTTTTAATTTCAATAAAAATTTCCAAGAAAAAAAAAAAAGTTTTTCAATCCAAAGATATATATGAGGTTAGGTTTTAGAAGCATCTGACAGAAGATTTCAGTGAAATAAAAGTGTCTGCTGGTGTCAAATGGGACCATATAAAAATTGACATAAAAATTGTGAAGGGACCAATATATTCTCTAAATCTGTATGGGACAGGAATCTCTAAAGCAGATGTCAAAATTGCTGTTGATGTCCTATGTGGAAAAGATTTGATGAATGCTTTCTGGTGAATCAGAAAGTTTGCTCATAAATAAGCAAACAGGGATGTAGGAGAAGACATAGTAGTTATGCTTGTGTTGTAAAAGCTGGGTGAAATATTTATGGCCAAGGTAGAACATGGGCTGAAACAAATCAGAGAAGATCTGCTTCTACAATGAGGATTTCCAGGTACCATATATATGGCATGAACAGATTAGTGAGAAAAGATCAAAGTCAGTATTAGATAGGAATGGCTATCAGCAGGTCAGCAGGTGATGACTATGAGGGGGGAGCCTGTTGTATGCTGCATCTTTTATTTTGGTATAGGAAGGAAAAAGAAAGTAAATGGACTTTTTTTTATTTTTTTTCCTTTTTTTCTTTTTTTAAGCTGAGTAAGGGAAAAGCAGCAAACAACCACTATACTAAAGAAAACATAGTGTATCCCACTTGGTTTTGGGTTTTCTGCTTGTTTTGTTTTGTTTTTGAAGAATCATTATGAGTACCCTGTTTTCTGTCATTTGCATGAAATTACAGTGTTATTAATGAGAACATCTTTTGAATATTTTGGAGAAAGAAAAAATAAATAGACTTTGAAAATTAAAGTCACAAGGTTTTCAGGAAAAGGGAAAACTATAGACTAGGCTTTCTTGTCAGTAGAATCACGATATTAAGCCAGATACATTTAAAAAACCAGAAGAGCTATCAAAGGACAAGTGATGATACTAGGAAAAATTTGACTAATTCCAAATAAAGCAGACTAACGCCTCTTTGTCACTATACCAATAGAAGTTTTTATAACAATTATAAATTCAGAAAACTTTTCTTATAAGATACTCAACACACACACACACCCCCCATTATGATAAAGGAAACAGAATTCAGATTAAATTAATGATTCACTGCTATTTTATAGAAATAGAAATAATCATATATGTTTCAAGATTTTGTATAGGTTCCATTACACTATAATGATGAAAACACAAGATATTAAGTGTCAATTTATATACTCAGATTACACTATTGTTATTTATTTAGTAGTATTTTTGGAGAAATTCAGTTTGATATCAGAGTTTAAAAAAAGCAAAAATTCAATCTCATCTTTAAGTACCTCATGCAAAGAACTTAGAAGGAGAAAATCCGATTACATACTAAGTTGTCAACTGCAGTATTTAACTTATAATATTTTTGTTGCTGACTTCAATTTTTCAAATCAAAGCCTTATTTTATATATTTTATAGTTTTAAAACTATATTACTATTTTAAGTAACTTTATTCACATAAAGCTATCAATTTCCTAAGACTCAAGTGAAAAACTGAACTGAAATATTTCTGCTGTGCTAATCAGAACAACTTTCCAGGAGCCATTAAGGCCAAAAGAGACCCTGATTTCAGATTTCTAACAGAAAGGACTTCTATTCCTAATTCATTAAAGGCTACACACAATCTTCCTGGTTTCAATTTTAATCAGCTACTCTGTGATTGCAGTCAAGCCAATTTTACAGCTGTAAAATGTTTTGAAAAACACTTACTAAACACACATGACATCACCAGCACTATGGCTCCTTCTGCAAGCCATACAAGCCTTTTGTAGGAGAAATGTGGGGACGTGCTCAGGGTGGGTGAGTTTTACACCTATAAACATTCAGCACTCTGAGTTTTCGTGGCGCTGTGTAAAAGAGAGAGGTGCCACGTGAGGGAAGGCTGTGCTGGAAGCTAAGGGGGAGATGTGCTTTTGTGACATAATGTTTGGTAGGGTCACAAATTGAGACTGATGTGCTCCAGTTTTATTTACCTTGGTTAGATGCCTAAGCATGCTACTAAAATTAGCTGTAATCACCAAATTCCTACTCTGGACAATTTCCATATTCAAGTAGAGAGCTTTGAAGATGTGGTATCTTAGCTCAAAAGATTTCTTTTTTCCCCTTTGAAAAGGACTTGCTTACTTGATATAAATAACACAAACTATATGGCTCAGACCATAAAAGTCAGTGACAGCTGTGCAATTAGTAGCCATATAACAATAAATGTCTCTGAGAAGCTGGGGAACATGCAAATGCTGCTGGTACCGACCTACATATATCACAGTAATTAACAAGAGCCCCTTGTCTCAGTAATAAATGCAACAACAGTGAAAATTTACAAATTTTTGAGTTTCTTTTGTTTTGAAAATAACCACTTTCAATACATCAGTTGTGTATTCAGATTTATAATGCTCATTCTATTACAGTTAAGTTTCTAACGCATACATAAAATTACAGCATTATAAGCTCATTGTGCCCACATTGTCAGGAGAACTTGAGGCTGCTTTCTCTGCTGCCTTGTATGGCCAGAAAACAGGCCAACAGACTACCAAATTTTACTTTCATAAACATTAAATCTTCAAAATTTCATATTAGTAAAGTTACATATCAGATTGCTAAAAATATGTCAAAGGCAGAAAATGAGAATGTACTACTGTTAAATTGGTAAAATTAATTTATAAAGGGGGAATTATTTTCTAATTGTAGGTTGTGTTGTTATACACCAGGATTTATTCCAGGATATGCCAGAATATAATTTATTTGTGACATATCCTTGTTCTATCTTTGATACATGAAACAGGAATGAAAATGTACATGAAGGACACCACATTGCTCAGGCTTCTTTTTGAATGAAACTGAACTTTTTTTTTTTTTTTTCGTTTTTAATAAAGTGACAATGTGAAGTAATTGAAATTGATTTTATAATTTTATATTTTATAATTTTATAAAAACATAGACTCTAAAATAACAGTAATCATACATAAAAATTCTAAGTTACTATAAATTTAATGATGACTACTGTTCATTCTTGTGACACGGAAGTCAAAAAGAGTTGGAAAAAAAAGTCAAAACTGTGATTTTCAGTATCATCCCATGAGATAAAAAAAAGGTGAGAGGGAAATTTCCAGAATTAAAGCACTTAAAAAAATCTAATTTCCTATAACAAAGTTTCTATACACTTATCAGTACTGAATTTGTTTTTCCCAGCTGAGCTATTTTGAATGTAGTTAGTGTTAAAGGAATTAACTGAAGAGAAGTTAAATGTAAAGGCCTCCTTGAGTTTCTCTGTGCAAAGAACACTTGCAACCTTGAGCTGGATATTTTCATTTTAGAGTCTATTAATGAAGAAGTCCATATGTTCCTCTCATGAACTGGGTATGGGTTTCTGTGCCTTTGCGGAAAAATGTTTCCATGCTGATCTCAACCAGCCTGGCATCTGCTGGATGAGCACTTGCTTCCCAATGGGCATCCTTTGGGTACAACAAATTAATCCAGTTTCAGGTTTTACATTAATGTCACAGACAGATGACATGAGTTTAGTTTAGGTAATTCCCAGGACAAACTGAAACTACAATTACTGTCAGTGATAAGCATCCCTGCTGCTACCAATAGCAAAAGACAGCCTATGCTATACTGTGATTTGAGAATACACTGTGTTTAAATGGACAAAACCCCTTGGAAATTAGTGCTGATTTATTTAATTTTTAAACTTAGTTTCTCATCATACAACTAACATCTGTATTACTTATAAAGTTTGTAACTTCTGTAAAACAAGTTATAAACTTTCTACAGAAGTTTAAATTCTCAGGTAGAAACATTTTATTCTATCAAGGACTTATTAACTACCAGGTGTTTGAATATGTGTCTGTCAGTAGAGGAGGCTTTGAGTAGGCCTTTTCTGTCTGGCCACACACAGTTGTACTTTTAGGTAAATGCTTTCAAGACATAATATTTGTTAGGAATATTTGTTTTTCTTCTTCCTGCCCCTCAGCTAAAGGCTCTCAGAAGCTGTTGAAAAAATGTGAGTACCCTGACTTCATCCTAATCAACTTCAAATACAAATGACTGAGAGTGCAGACTTTCTCAAGCAGAAAGCACAGAAAATTGCTACAAAACCCCCTTCTGCTCTTTCAGCAATGCTACTGAATAAAAAAGAATAAATTGCATGGATGTTAAATACACTTTGCAGAACACTTTATTTATATAGTACAGTAGTCTCTAGACAATTTAGAGTTTTTATTTGTGTAATTAACCTATTGATCCACAGAAGAAAAATTACACAAACAATACATATCTCTTACTAGTTAGCTATTTCAGTGAATGAGAATATTGATTTCATTGTTTGAAATGATGCACAAAATTTGTCTTAAAAAGAAAGAAATAATAATATCTGACAAGCATCTGGGAAATCCTTCTCTCTTGTCCTTTTATTAGCTCCCACCCTGCTTCATTTTTTAATCAAAGATTTTTGCAGATTTTGGCCATCACACCAAAAGCCTAAACCATAGACAGAGATCTGAAACATTTTAATTCTGGAATGTCTCCAGCCTTCATGGCAGCACTATACCTTTGAAGTTTCCAAGTTTATCAGAAAACTAGTCTTTGAGATTACACAGGTTGTTTTAGAGCTGTAATCATATTATCCTTAGAAGTTTATTTTTATGTTCCTTCTCAAGAAGGTAGTAAAATCAGAGAAACTTTGGCTATACATGTGTTTTTGCCCAACACAGTTCATAATTTTTAAAGCTATTACTAAAAATTTACATGTTGCATGATTCTGGAACAACTTTTCTGATGATCAGAAAAACAAGGTTGCTGACAGCTTTAGCTTCCTGTCTCCTGGCCATGGGCTAATTGCTAGCTGGTTCTGACATCTACTTTTCAGTGCTTGTGCAGTTTTCTGTGCATCTCTTCTGGGGGACAGCTTGAATTATACTTTCAGACATGGTAAAAACAATATTTCTGCCTCTGTAAGGCTGGAAATCCACCATCCAAGGCAGTAATGACACACGGATGTAAAACACCCATGCTTTTGCTGCCCCTCTTGCCCTATAAAATGGATGTGTCATTTCTGAAATGACCAGTTACCTTGGATTGAGATAATTATAGCATTTATGACATGTATGTACTCTTAGATAGCCCTAATGCAAAAAGTTTAAGTAAATTACGTGATGACAGATGCACTCTTCTTGTTAATTGATCGACTACTTTAAAGAAATTTGCAGCACCAAGTTGCTAAAATTGCTCTGTATGTTGCTATCAGAACTACTAGCCCTTAACTAATGAAAGAGCTTAGCAGAATGGTTCTCAATTATTTTTTTTTCCACGTGGACTGCAATTTACTAAAATCTACTCTCTCAGACATCCCCTGTTCTCTTGTTAATAACATTTCTCTAAATTGCTTGCAAAACCTGCTTACATAGGAGAAAAAAATGGAAAGCAATTTTCTTCTTATTTCCTTTTTTTTTGCTGCTAAATCCCATGTAAAACCAAAGGATAAAATCTGGGAGGAACAAAGCTTTTAATACAGCTTTGAAGCAGAATTTTGTGCCTAAAGAGGCATAAACCTGCTTATATCACTAGTCTTAGTAGTTTGAAGACATTGGCATCAATGCTATGGGGTTTTAAAAGTTTTTTAATTAAATATTGCATGTCATAAATGCTAAAGTAATACTTGATCGATGTTGGAAATGAGGTATGAAACTTTTATACTGTTGTTGAAACCTTCATTCCTGTATTTTAATTGCCGGGCTGCAGTCATTCTGGGTGAGGTGAAAAGTGCTTATTTCTCCCTGCAACACCTATCAGAGAAATGTCACAGCACAGGGTTGCTTGTGGAAGCAGTATTCCTAGGCCCCTGTGTGTGAAGGGTGGGAATTACTGTGGCTGTAAAGGAGACAGTGCTATTCCTTAGCCCATGGCAATCTTTCCTCAGCTCGAGGTATCTGTTGGCTGATGTGTCTGGGGAAGGAAGCGGCTGATTTATCTGCCCTTTTGCCATCACTTTCATAATCAGAGAGGTCAGAATGAATTGCAATATATCTGGCATGTGATACAGCCCTACAGATTGCTGGGCTTGTTGGAAACACTGCGACAGAAACGCTTTTTGTTGGAAACAAGAACTAAAACTGCATACATCCCAGCTCATATATGAGCTTCTTCCTAGATTTGGCAAACTATTCCCCTTTTATTAGCCAGGAAACTTGTACCAAGTGTAATAAAGATAGTTGCCTGTACTTGTGAAATTTCTTCATCCTCTCTAATAAAAGAGCCAATAAAAATATTTGCAAATTTACATATATATATATCTAAACAGATTTCTGAAGAGGCAGTTACACAAATCTTGAACTTATAGTAACTTTTTAGGTTGTGTAATTGCTTTAAATATGGCAGCTTGTGCTTTTTAAACAGCTTTTAAATAACAAGACCTCTGGAAATTATCTTTCACAGTAGGTGAGGGAGGGAGGGATTACTTAAGTAACAGAGGGAACTGGCCAATAATTTCTAATGCAAGTTTTGACCCACCCTCTGGGGAAGACAGGTTAGCTTTTGGGCAAGGGATTTTACCTGCCAGTCACACAGATGTCCTTCAAAAAGTGATCCTCCTCAACCCCTAAACCACCATGGGAGTCATCATTTGCTGTCTGTTCAAAGTAGAAATACAAAACTCAAGCTGCCTCTACAAAAATCTGACTCTGTGATGGGGAAGGAATAACTAGAGTGTAAGGGAGGGAGTTTTTGCTTGAAAAGGCCTCAACATTTAAATTATACAAAGAATTAAAAAAA
>VWYO01015776.1:164301-197125 GCA_013400275.1 Rhadina sibilatrix
CAAAAATTAAAAAAAAAAAAAAAAAAAAAAAAAAAAAAAAAAAAAAGGAAAAAACCCTATATGAAACAATTTATGAAATTGTCAGACTGCTATCTGTGTCACTTCTTGAAATAGCAGCAAACAAAGCATATTTTTCCTTGGGTCTTCACAGCAGTAGAGTCCAAATTAGGCCCTTATCTGGTCTAGCAGAATAGAGTTTTACAGGATGCTCACCTTAAAACTTACTTTGACTTTTCTTTTGCTGGACATTGTAGAGGTTTTGAATATTTAAAATCTGATGAGGTTCATGGGACTATGTGATTCCAGGGAAAAAGAAGGCTCTCTGTGGGTACAGATTTGTCTGAACTGTTAAGAAAACCAGGGTACAAGGACTGGTGCTGATGCAAAAATGAAAACTGAAAGTGGAAAGTGACATACCAGTCAGCTGGCTCACTTCAGTATCATACACTGAAGTGAGAAGATTTCTAGCCAAGGTAAACAGGGTGGCACTGCCAGCTCATGAACCTTCTTTATGTGATGTATATGTACAGACTACAGATAGCTTTTTGGCCTACAGATAGAAACTAAAATTCTGTTTGCCTCTCATATATTCACAATCACATTCATCTACACATAATAAATTTCTCACCATTTTTAAATCCTAAGTGCATGTTTCACTTTCTTTAGCCTGAACTGACATAATTTTTCCATAAACAACTAACAATATGTTAAATTATATTAATATGATAAAGCTGTTTGTAAGCAAAAACAATAAAATGAAATTCAAAATATAAATAATAGAACTCATGGAATATATAATATTAAAATCGGGATACTAGAAATAAACTTGTTTTGTTTGTTCTGTAATGTCATGGAATTGAATAATGAGTGCCATTTAATTAATGTTACCTAATACACAAACTCAAATTGATTGTCAAAAGTAGAGATGCACAAATTTCAATTACACTACAAAATTTCTATTAGTTAGGATTGTAAATTATACCTCAGTAGTGCTTTTTGTTTTCAGAATTGAAACTGGAATTACACAGATGTGAACTTAAAATATAAAATAATGAAGACTTGAAATTGTCCAAGGTCTTTGTCTGCCTACATCACTGAAATTCTTTTGTTTTTTTTAGGAACAAATGTTCTTTACCTAAATATGGCAACTCTGTAATTTTACAGGAGTTCATTTGTTTTGTCTTTAATCTTTCCTGGGGGCATGTTTTTCTTTTCCACAGAGAAGCAAAAGCATATTTTTACTATGTTAAAACCATAGAAAGAAACAAGTTGGAGAAAAAATAAATCTCCTAAGAGCATAATTTTCAGACAATTATTATAGTTCATATTTAAAGAAAACATCATATGAAAAAGTCTAATTTAAGGGAATGAAAGATAATTGTGAAGATGAACAACACACTAGACAGCACAAGGAACCACAAAGGTTGACAGATTCAAAGGACTGATGTCTTCATAGCCTTCTCCAAGGATGCAGAGCAAGACTGGTTGTCATTTGCTAACTGTCACTGTGATGGAGGACTATCTTTTAAAGTAGAAGGAGAGCATAACAAGAAAGGATTAAGACATAATTCTAATTTAACTGTATCTTCCTTTCTTACACACATGATTCATGTTCCTAATTAATGCCAATTAGAGCTGAACTCAGTACTATACAGCAATTAATTCTTTTTTGGCATTGCAAAGAGTGTTATGAGTGCACATAAGGACATGACTACTACTTATGAATAGCACTATGCTAAAGAGTAATTTTTTAATGTCAGTCTCAGCATTTCCTTCCCTTAGTGAATTTTTAGAAGCAGCATATCAGAGTCTTTCTACAATCACACTAGTTCAGATCTTATGCAAGAGGATTATTTTTTTTACAAAACCTTGAATTCTTTTTTCATACCGTGATGTTCATCTTCACATAGAGAAGCTTTTAAGACTTCTGACTTTTCCTAATCTGTGAATCTTCACATGAAAGCCTTTATCAAAATTATTCATCTGTGGGTCAAGTTTAAGGTCACTTTCTGTAATTTCTGTACTAATCCACAGTTTGGATACCATATTTTAACTTGATTGAACTTTCATTTTCAGGAAAGCACTTAAAATGGAACTAAAAAGAGGATGGAAGTTCTCTCTTCACAAGGAGCCATATGGACAAGCAAGAGTGAAGAGCTACAAGTTATAGTATAAGAGGTTTTAAAAGTAATCATGAGAAAGGAAATTTTTACAGAGAAAGCAGCCATTTACTTGAACAACCTCCCCACAGACATGGCAGAATCCCCTTCACTAGAGGTTTTAAAGATGTGATTAGATGTAGTGCTAGATAGAATCTCTGGGTTCCCTTTCCCATAAAAGTTTGGACCAGATGATCTTTCAAGGTCCCTTCCAACCTAGGCTATAATCTTACTAATACCTACAGAGTAGGTTGCTTTCATCTTGTGCTGTTGTTGAAAGTCTTCCCAACTCTTTTCTCCTTGAAGTGTTGTGTCCAGTGTAGCACCACCTCTCTAATCTGGTTAGTACAATGTGGTATTTGGTAGACAGGAGTGAGCAATGCCCTGAATCAGCCACAAGATGTTAGGCTCAATCTTGTAAGTCTTGCTTGGCTCTTGTTACACACCCATTTTTGATCATCTCGTATTTGAAAGATCTCAGTCCTGTCTGTCTGCAAAAGACCACATAGACAAGTTCTCTGAGTGCTTGCAATATGCATGAGTGGAAGAAAGTATTTTGTGGAACAAATTACACAAATGGAGATTTGAGGTGATAAGTACCTTGATGAGAGATTTCATCACCTGGATGGCAATAATAACACAGTTTTGAAAACTTCTTGGATATGATAACTCAGAGAGAATCTTGAATTTCAGACTACACTTTGGATATAATTTAGGTTGTAAGTATACATGGAAAATGTTATCTGTAAAAGTAAACATGAGAAAATGTGCATCAATTAGGAGTACATCTATTGTTTTGTCCTCTGCAGAAAGGTGGCATGAGACATATTTATGTAAGCAGAAGAAGAAAACTGGTAAGATACCAATGCAAGAGCTTAAAAGCTTTGAATGGTATATAATAATACATCTCAGAAGATAACCCCCAAAAATGAGGTGTTCAAAAGGAATTAAGAGCCACCAACTTCAGTGAGTGGATAATAAGATTTCAGGAAGAGAACCATTGCCAAAGGCAACTGACTTAGTGAGAAGTGTGGTGCTGGGTTTGGGCTTATTACAGACTGGAGCAAGAACAGCCTGGTAAAGTATACAAGGGGTAAAACTATAGTGAAAATAGTCAAAATGGGCGGAAAGAGAAAAACTGTCCAGTGCCACAACAGATTACTTTTTGTTTGTGCATAAGTAAGAGCAGTAATAGGAGAAAAAAGATTAATGAAAAGAACTGAGTGGCCAGCAGCATTCTTCCACACTTCTCCTGGAATCAGAGTATGTCTCAATGGTGTAAATGATCATACTGCTACTAGCTTCAATCTTTTCTTAATTTTTCATGTGTTTTGAAGGATTTCTAAACCCATGAAATCTTATGGATGTATAGGAAGCTGACTTTATTTTTCATGTCTATTTTGGTCTTAGCTGAACGATGGAAATTAAAGGGTAAACAAGAATGCTCATCCATACCATAATTAGTATTCCTATATGTAGCACAACATTTTATTACATTCTGTGGGTTTGTTTGTTTTGGGGTTTTATGGTTTGTTTGTTTTCTTTTTTCTAGCATGATTCATCATTTACTACAGCGAATTAAAGAAAAAAAAAATCAAAACACAAACCATACAAAAATAAATCCTTCAAAGAAATGTATTTCCAGAAATACAGGTACACTAGATAAAGTAAGTTTTCAGCCCATACTGATTGCCACAAACAAGACAGTAGGACTTAATATGATTTAGATGGCACATTGAGAAAATAATTTTACGGAGGATTCAGTAGCAAATTGGCATATGGAAAGAAAAGTAGCAACCATTTTTCATATCCTGACAGTTAATGATAAAAACCAAACAGTTTGAGATGGGCCAGGTTTAGGATCCAGACTTTCAAATTTGAGGGAAAACTCACAGTAATGGAGATGTTTCAGGAGTATTTTCCCTTGTCTAAGAAGGCATCCCTCCTCTTTCTTTTATATTCATCACTTCTTCCTTTCTATATCCACCACTTCCTCCTCTACACAGAGATCTCTTTGCTATGAGTTTCTATTTTTATGCTTGTTCTGAATAAAGATTTTTCAACTTTCTCTGACACCTCATAAGTATCCTGAAAGAGGGAAAAATAGCTTTAGTGAAATGAAAAACATTAGTCCTGCCACCATGCACCAGTGCAAAGAACCTGACTTAGTCTTCCCAATAGCTGCTCTGCTGGCACTGAGGGCCTGGTTTTATACCCCACATATATGTAAGAAATAGCTTATATCCCCTATAGAAGATATCAATAAGAGTTATCTTATATGTGCTGCACATTTTGTTTTAAGGATACATGCAATTAAAAGATATTTTGATAGATTCTTGATTTAACTAAGTCTTATTTTTTATAGAAAAGATATAGGAAATACTCTATAGGAAAAATTATTCCTAAAGATGTATATATCCTGATTCTTCAGGTAAGGGGTGCTAATGCATGTAGCATTGACACCTGGTGTCAGAGTGGTATACTAAATTTTTGAAAATTAAGTAAATGTATGTGTGTGCATATATATAATTACATATATATGTAGACACTTATGTGTATGGGTCTGGACCTCTTATATTCATCACAATGAAATCACTGACTTGTCACTTTGATTTCTATGTTAATTTTTTATTAATTCAGATCCTTTAGGCAGAGAAGGAATATAATGCTCTATATTTGATAGTTTGCTTATAAACAAAAACTCCAGAGACTTCCCATCTGAGAACATAAAATGAAGCAAGCTAGCAAATAAAACACCTCACAACAAAATGCATTTGAGGATATACAGGTAGCAGTTCAGGCAAGAATGATCAGTGTATCTGCACAGATGCCCATCCTCAGATGCAAATCAGCAGGATGCCACCTTTGGTGGCACTGTTTTCAAAAACACAGCTTCAGAACAATGACATGACCTATTTCACTGTCATTTATCCTTTTATGTTCATGGCATAGAGCTATATATGCCTTATGTGTGACAAAAGGAAATAAATTCCTTTTCTGAAAACAATTTCACAGTCAGTTCAGTATCTGTGTTAAGAAACATGGTTTCTTGCAAGAGGTTGTTTGCACAGAATTTTTTCCAACAAGTCTTGCCTCAGAGTGGAAAGAGAAGAGAAGAACAAAAATCTGAAAGATTCTGAGGAGTAGGAAGAGATAAAAAGAGAGATATGGGCAGAAATATTTCCATGTTTAAAGCATGGAAAAGAGTGAAAGAAATCTCTGAACTTCTTAGAGAAAAAATAATAATACAGGTAGCACACAGAAGAAGGATCAGAAATTTTACAGATGATTAGCAGGGTAAAGAAGGTTTTCACAGATAGGTCATAAGAAAATAAAGTAATATTCTTCTGACAATCATTCTATAGGACTATTTTTTAACTGTTGATTCTTTTCTCCATATTTGTTAAATCTGTTAAGAGAAACCTAACCCAGCTGTGCTATTTATCAATGTTTCTCATTTGAACAAAGGGATTTGAAATCCATAAAGTCTCTCCTGCCTTATGCCTGTAATAACATGTTGCTTTGTCCTCAGAATATGAAATCTGTGAAATATTTTGCTTGGGCAATATTCTTTTTAGATATATGTGCTTTTGTCTATGTTTAATATAATTTGCTCTATTACACACTTTATCAGAAATTATGAAGGACTAATAAATGACATGGATACAAATAAAAGATTATTTAATGCAGTTAAGATGTGTTAGCTTCATATTATCTTCACACATTTCACTTCACTGATGGATGAAAATAAAAATAAAAAGAGGTGATTTGCCTCTTACTGAACGCTGCTTGCTTGCTTGCTGATCCTTCTCACCTGGCTGATGGCAAAAGTAGCTCTCCTTCCACATCATCAAAACTTCCAGAGTCAAGGTCCTCACTTAGAACATAAAAGACTGAAAAGGAGCTGCATAGCTTTACCTTAAAACTTCACAAAGTAGATGGTTTCCACTGGAAAGTTAACTTTGGCAATGTTAAGTAAGGCAAACTCATCACCAGGATTGAGAGTTTATTGCTGATTTTTCCCCTAAAGCCATCCAACAGATAACAATCTGAAGCTGAATCACCTCAGCTGTTGAATAGATGGAGTGGTGCCTGGCTGGAAGCAACAGCAGCTTGATAGTGTGAGACTGTGATTTAGAGAAGTAAAGAAAAAACTTATCCCCTCCTTAACACTGATTTGTACAGTCTAACTTTTTCAGACTGAATACTGGAAGTTATATACATAAATCCAACAAACCTTGGAGTAAGTGCCTCCTCCCATTTTCTTTCCCATTAAGATAGAAAGCTGTGTGGTGGCAGCACTTTATTGTTAAACAGCTATTTCAGTTCTACTAGCTGTACAGCTTACTGTGGGCATCTGCACAGGCTCTTCTGTGAGCTTCTTCATGTTCCAATATGCACAGTAGCAGTCCTATCCATCCCTTTGACCTGATAGAGAGAGTGATATAATTTGCAATGTAAGTTTTCTCCAAAGGGAAAGCTTTACTTTGCTGTTTTGTGAATTCAGATCCAGTCTAAAATAAATTCAATAACATGATGTAATGTAATATGTGTAATTTGCATTTAAAAATATTATACTTCCATGGTTACTGAATTATCAACTATGATAATGTTTCTCAAAATTACTTATAAAACAGCCATAAGAGAAGGGTAAAGGAAAATAAAATCCCAAACCCACAGTTAGCTATCCTTACTAACTTTAGCTTGTTAGCTCTGCTCACAATGTAACATTTAATACAGATCATCTTCTCAAAAGAGAGCTTTAGAAATAATGTGCTGAGACTTCACAGTGTGCCTCATCAACCCAATATACGGCAAGAGACTTATAGATTTGCTGTGGTCTTTCTTCAGTGTATGTAAGCTACTGGCTGTGCGCCCAGCTAATTTGAATCTGATTACTGGCATAAATTCACTTGGCTGACAGAACCTTTTAATAAAGTACTTCAGGTTCATTTAAGCCAAAAAGATGCTGATTTTTTTTTTTTTCCACATTTCAAGGCATATAAAAAAAGTATATTTGAACAGACTTTACCTGTGTGGGCAGCACATTGCTTGCATCGAACTTGTAATTTCCTTCTGCCCAATACTGAAGTGTAAAAGGGTATGTTATTAAGAGGTGGTCTCTGAACTGATCCTGGTTGCCTGTTTTATTGCTGGCCCAGAGAGGACAGAATCCATTTGTCAGTATAAAAGTTAGTGTTTGCTGTTTTGCCTTTCTCTGTCTCCTGAGATCCCTCTTTTGGACTTAAGGAAGATATGTCTAGAGGTTAAAAGACATGAAACGATGGACAATTTGAACTTCAGAACTGAAAGATCATTTCAAATAAATTTTCTATTTTCCCTGTGGTGGTCTGTTGCAAATAAATCTTGGTCTAATGGCTGCATTTGCACTAGTTCTGGGTATAAAAGATTAATAGACTTTTAAGGAATCTGAAGCCAGAGGAGACTGTTAGATCATATAGCCTGTCTGTATATCTCAGGTCATTACATTTCACCAAGTTGCCTTTACATTGGCTCTGATAGCTTCTGTCAAACAGTCTTCCAAAAAGAAAGACAAACAAAATTTAAAGACATCTGGAGGTGCTGGATTTTGTGTTAACAGTTTGTATCAGTATACAACTAAACAGTGGAAGTAGGTGTGGCTTTTCTTCCTTGGTAAATGCCAGTTCTGATAACATTACAGTTATTTGAGTTAAAGGGTTTATTTCAATCATACTTTCTTTTGAGAAAAAAAAATTACATTTGCATTTTCAAAATGGAAAAAACTGTCTTTTCTCTTTCACCGACATGAAATAAAATATGAACTGAAGTCATGGAATCATATAATGGTTTGGGTTGGAAGAGACCTTAAAGATCACCTAGTTCCAATGGAACTGGACATAATGTTCCAGGTGGGGTCTCATGAAGCCAGAGGAGCAGACCCACCTCCCTCCACCTACTGTTCATGGTTTTACTGCAGTCCAGGATATGATTGCCATGTCATGTCAAGGTTCTCATCCACCAACAACCCATAATCTTTCCTCAGGGCTGTTCTCAATCCATTTTCTGCCCATGCTTGTGCTAGGGATTCCTGACCCAGGTGCAGGATCTTGCATGCAGCCTTGTTGAAATTCATGATACTAGCACAGGGCCACCTCTCAAGTCTATCAAGGCTGGCATTCCTTCCCTTCAGTGTGTCAATTGGACAACACACTTTGGTGTCAGCCCACCTGATGTGAGTGAATTCAATCACACAGTCTGTGCCACCGGCAAACACATTAAACATTGGCAGTCTCAATACCAACCTCCAAGAAATGTCACTTTTCATAGATTTCAACAAAAAAATAAAGCCTGTCAAAAGAATAACTCACAATTTTGATTGAGGAGAAATAATTCCAATTAAAAATGTTCAGTCAAGGCTTGACTGGAAATCAAATCAGTATATTTTGAAAATATTAATCATGAAACCTGCTTCCTATTAGGTTTTTTAGTCAGCCAAATATTTTTGAAAAATAGGGGCCATGGTCAGGGGCAACTGCCTCTAGGTGGACTTACTTGAGCAAGGTATGACTGGACAAGATGACCTCCAGAAATCCCTTCCAGCCCTACCCATTCCATAATCTGGATTCTGATAGTAAACAGGGCTACTTTAACTCAGTGGTAATAATACCTCATATCAGTCAAAATATATTGTAGAGAAATACCTCTGCAGGAATTTAATTAGGCAAACTAATAGCTCAATTCTGAATTTCTCAACATTTACTTAAAATAAACTGTCTATAGGCCATAAAACTCTGGAATAACCTCTTCTAAGATATAAATATTCCTTAGATCTTTACAGATTAATGGATGTAATATTTTGCTGTCTGAGTAATATTCCCATTCATGTCTATCTTTTCAAGTGCATGCCCCAAGAGTTAATCTTGCCATTCTACTTTGCAAATATAGCACAGAATATTTATTGAAGACTTCTGTTTGCATCACTCATCAATTTTACCAGCTCTTTCTTTCCTAGGACAATAGTTACTGATAAAAATCTTTAACTTCTAATTGACATATAAAAAGTACTCCTTTTCCTTAACCTTATCCTGATCAGAGTTTCCCTTGATAGGTTTAGCATCTCTAATCATTTCTGTACATGACACAAAATTATAACAATTGCAATGCATTTCCTCATTACTACATGCAGCTGTTTTTCCTTCTCCCAGTTAGCTGTCTTGATAGGATGGACATTTAACTGAAGCAGTGTCCTTTCTTAATTGTGAAACTGTACCTTTTCTGTTGTGAGCATAATACACTCCAAAACAAATAAAAATATATCTTACCTTGTATTTAATTTCACCTTACTGCATAGTAATAAATCAACTACAATAGGACAAATTGCACCCTTCATATTTGTTGCATTATAGAAAATGCACATTAATTTTTATATGAATCTTCCACTACAATATTAATGATGGGTTAAATATATTGGTACTCTCAAATGAGCAACCTATAAACTTGCACTTTCCTAATCTAAGATGGGAAGTACTTTGTTTACAAGGTAAACTGCCACTGTGTTATTGGGAAATGGTTAGAACTCTGGAATATAAAATGTCTAAAGACCTTTAGCTGTAGAAAAGACTCAGTTGTATGGACAAGGATAACTATGTCCATATTGGAACATCAAGAATTAACTTTTACATCCTCATCATCAATAAAATCAATTATCATACCAATATAGCTTCCTGAAATACTATCTACTTGTCTTCTGGGCTTCTGTACACTATATATCTTGAGATCCATTGCCTGAAGAGTACATAAAGTGAAAACTTTTCTATGGACATTTTTTCCCATTGCGTATTCTCACATTACTAATCAGACATAACCCAAGGAGTTTGAACTGTCATGGCACAGGATACAAGAGTCTATCTCATGTCCATTCATGATAAAAAAAAAAATTAGTATATTATAAGAAAAAACTTAAAATATAAATTATAAATGCTTATATAATTTAACTTGTTATAAAGTCAATGCATTATTAATTGTTTCCTTGGCTTATAATCAACTGAATATTTTTTTGCTTTTGATGCAGTGTGTATCAATCAGATACCTCTCTCGGTTCTCAGTTACTGTAGCAAATTTGTCTAATGTCTACTCTATTTATGCATATATTTGCATGTGAAACCCGAAGCAGAAATATAATTTAAAAATTCCAGAATCAAAAGTATTGGTGTATAATTAAACACATATTAACAATTTTTTGAGAGATTTGCTATTATGGGGCAGTAAGACATTTGCTAACTATACTCAAAATAGGTTTTAGAAATGACACAATATAATTCCCCTAAAAAGTTGCTTTGCTATGACATGATTCAGTTCTGATTCAAGTCTGAACCTTCTTTTCCCATCCTTCCACTATCAGGAGTTTGTTTACTCAGGGGCAGAGAAAATGAAAGACGTGTGTAGAGCTTTTCCAAAGCATAGTGACAGTGATAATCTACTAGCAAAGACAGTGAATGAGCACATAGTTTTGGTTAACATGATAACTGTCAAGCTGCAGAGATGATATTTTTATTCAGAATATAAAAATAACCAACGTGTTCCACGTTGCTTCTTGGAATCTCTCACCTAGATACTCTCTGAGCAGCCTGCAACACAGGAGGCCTGGATGTGCATTTGCAAATGGACTCTCAGCCACCAGCTGATGAGCTGGGTCGAACCAGCCTGATGGGTGTAAAATCACCAATGGGCTACAGTGCCCCAGAGATGCACCTGGATTCTGGTTTCTGCCCTGATGAAGTTTTGGTGGCCACTATGCCAGAATATGGCATTATATTCAAAAGAAGGTTACAATCAAATACAAGGGAAAGACAAAAGTTTATGCAAGAGATGCAGGTTACTGGATCTATTTACAAACTATTTCAATATTTAAATGCAAATTTAATTATGACAAGGATCAGGTTTAAAATACTATTACTTTACAAGGAATGACATGCAACTCCATAACAATTCTAACAGCAGATTATAGCCCTCTGCATGTGAAATAATTTTGACTTTTCACTGAAAAAAAAATCTAGTTCTCTCTTTGACTGTGCATAAATATTAAGACCATCCAGTGATGGTTTCCCATAAAACATAATTTCAGATTCCCTTAGGAATTATTTATGTCTCTAATTACTGCTAACTTTCATTTTTATAAACAAAAATGTTTTTAAATTTTAATAACTGTTACATCATCTATTATACTAGAAAATTGACAGATAAAGGAAACTGGACATAGATAATGTTTCTGAAAGGTTTGAAAAGACTAAGTATGAAATTTTTGGTCTAAATAATATAAAAAGGTTTTTTTTTTGACACATATATAAACTTAAATGCATTCATTGTTTACTAAACTGCATATTCAATATTAAAAGTTATTTTTAAAGAAATATATAATCTACCATATCCATTAAAAAGTCTGAGATGCAGTAATTATGTTCCAGCTGGCACAAGTTAATTCAATAAAATAAAATCAGTTTTGCAACTAACACTAGTATTACACAGTGCAAAACATGCACCTGAAAACTTCTATGAACTGCTTTTTCTTCAGAGAGGAAAACCCCATGATTCATCTAAGGACCAAAAGTAAAATGCATTTTTCATACTTTGTTTTGAATCGTATCTCATTGGTTTGTTAAGCTAATATGATTTTTTTAAACTGAAATGCAAGTATAATTTAAATATTTTGAAAAATGTGTTTTCTTTTACTAATGCATTTCTTACATAATGTTTTTTTTATAGAGATACAAAATAAAAAATACTGAAAAAATGCTTTAATCTCTGCACATAACATGAGCGAATCTGTCAGCTCCATTTCATCAAGCAGTTATAAAGGGTGTAACTACTTAATGGGGTTAATATACAGACATCTTTGAGGGCTAATGGTTATTATTTACACTGGTTCATAGATTATAGTAAGAGCTTCTTTTGTTTGGCCAAGGAATGCAAATCCACAAAAACTTTCATAACAGTCTGCATTCATTGCAATGTAAGAGCTAATATCATGCCTGGTATGTGCTCATTAAGTTCATCACTTTGAGTGGCACCTTGACATTTACAGCCTCTGGAGGTGAACTGGATGAGGTTATTTGCCCAAGACAGCAGTTTATACCAATGTCATTTTTCTGTATTGAAGAAGCAAGCCTCAAGCAGTTGAACAGAAGGAAACACCAGGGACCAAACTGTTGAAGAAAAATAATTTTGTCTGCATTTCTGTCTTCAGTGTGATAAAGTCAATGGAATGTTGAGGAGCTTAGTAACTAAGTCATTTGGTGATTCTTACATTAAAAAGCTGACCCATAAAGATATATGGGTACATGCTGGTTTCAGTCACTTCCCCTAAAGTGTTATAATCTGACAAATAAACCTGTTTGATACACTAAAGAGTGATTACAGAAGACTGTGTATTAAAATATACAAAGCTATTCATAGTTGCACACAGACCACTTCTAATCTATCACTGATCTCTATTTGCATGACTGTATCTAACCATTCAAGGCAAAACAGTTTAAAAGACTTATTTATTCATTAATCAATTTATTAATGGTTGCCCACTTGAATACGCCCTATATATACAACCTGTGTCAACATTTATGTTTACTATTGCAAAACAAAACAACAGCAAGATTGCCCTTCTATAGTTTTTGCTTTACTATAAAATTTATTGCAAAGGCAAATATGAAGCTCTAGATAACATTTGCACTTTGCTTAAGTCTTTCCTGATTTAGTGAGCTGTAGCTAAAACAGAGTCTTCTAAGGGATTTAAATTACTTTAAAGTTACTGTGGTTCCCCAGTATTTTCTCCATCATAACACAAATGAAACAAGTTGGAGTTACATGTCATACAAACATCAAATTGTTTAGAGATCACACATGCCCTCTTTGATCACTTGATGCAGCAGGGTCTCAATGGTTCCTCTCAGACTGATTATGCTGAAGAAAAATATACACATGAAACACCCATGCCTATGAAGCAACAAAATACCCAGATCTCTCTGCCACCAGGTGCTCATTTGCTGCTCTCTTTTAATTTCTTCTGATCGAAATTTCTTTTATGTAAGATACTCAGAACCATAGACTATTATGATAGCATAAAAAATATCCCAACCTGAAGCAGATCAGCAGACTAAGTACTAAATAGAAAGCTGTGTGGTTTTGGGTTTTTTTGTTTGTTTGGTGTTTTCTTTTGTTTTGGTTTTTGTTTGTTTGTTTTTTCTGGGGGTGGTTGTTTTATTTTTATGCTCAACAATCATTTATTTATTTGTTTACAGGAATAATAATAATAATAAAAAAACCTAGTTGTGTCTACCCTCATCTTTTTCAGGTAACTAGCCTTGCAGAACTTTAGAGGATACACATTCACATAATGGTAAATGTCCTGGAAAGCACTGTTTCTAATAGTAAACAAATGCATAATAAATTTTATTATTTCAAGTATTATCATCAATATGTAAATGTTTCCAAAGTTTTTTGCTTCATTTTGAATATATATATATATAAAACAAAAGCAAGAGAGGAAAGACAGAAGAAATGCCATTCCTCTCAGTCAGAATGTATTGTGGGCACAGACATTGCTAAACATGAAAGTGTATGTGGTAGAATTGCAAGTTCTGTCTTATAGAAATTTTTTGAAATGCACCAATAAAAGGGACATTGACCCATTTTATTGGTGCAAAGGGCCACCTAAGGAGTTGGTTTTTTCCTTCCACTCATCATTTCCCATCATCTCCTCTCTTGCATTGACACATTGCAATTGTTGCAATGCAATGTGAATTGCACAAGAGTTGCAGCATTTTCCTTGGTAGCCAGTACAAAATCATAGTCTTCAGAAATGTTCCTTTCTCTGATATCTATCCATTTACATTAACACTTCTAGAAAGATCAGGAAATAGAGATCTGTCAGAAAAAAAATAAGATTAAAAAACCCCAATGGAAATAACCACTAAAAAACCAAAAAACTTAGTGAAAAACTATTAACAATCTCTCCTGTTTTCTTTTGTGCCCAAGTTCTTCCTTTAATGCTGTTCAATTATATAATTATACATTATTACTGCTTGCTCAAAGGGCCTTGTGCTTTAAGGCACTTTCTCTCTGAAACCCATCTATTTGGTTTAGTTTATACTTTACAGCTGCAAGAGTGTGACTCAGAAAAGTGTTGAATGAAAACCAGTATTACATTTTCTATTTAAATATCTTTTTCTCCTGGCTAATCAGAAGTATTTAATTCCAAAGCATTCCTTTATGGTTTGAAAAGTCACCAAAAGAAATGGACTGCACACATACTCTATCTTCTGAGTAATTTTTTTTAATTTACTGAAAAAAAGAACAAGCTTTACTCTTTCCAGTCCTTAGAGCCAATAAATCCATATATTATTCCACCTCATTCATCTTGATGAAAAGTAAGAACTAGAAGGTAAATTCTTACTCAATGACCAAATCCTCTTTGAAAGGATTTGTCCCCCTAAGAAATCAAACAGTGTCTTACTATTTGATTACTATGGTACAGTATTTGTTCTGGGTATGTGGAGAATGTAATTTATTCACCCAATGTCCGCTTCTACCTCAAAGCGTGACATTATTGTGTTTGATGACTGTCATGATGATATGGGATTTGGTTGGTATATGTAGCAGACTTTAGATTGCTTTAAATTTTTAAATGTGTTGACTCTGAGCAAATGTTTGTCCAAGAATTACTTGTGAAAGAAATGGGACTGCTTTGAAAAAACATTTTTTCCTTTTTTTATATCTCCTCACTGATCTTTGATAGCTCTTCCTTTTTTTTTTTTTTTTTGGCTCTTGAAGTTCCACATAAACAGTGTATGCTAGAAACATGATATGTACAAAATACAACATTCAGGAATTAGTTTTTCCTCTGAGGCAGAAGTACATTTTCAAATTCGTCACTACTGAGACTATTGAAATAAGCAGAAAAGCATCAAATATTTTTTTAAGTGTATTTAAAAAACAAGGGGGTGGGGGGTGTGCGGAGGGGGACAGACTTCTTGGTTCTTGCTGTTTTCTCCTTTTGTTTGTAAAAAAAAGTCAGCTAATGTAAGAACCTATTTCTCAGTCTTGCAAGAGAAGAGCCATGCTGGTATAATGTGCTGGTCAAATTCAACGCAAACCAAATTACAGTTACCCATCAAACTTTTTGAAAACCCATTGGTTTAATGACAGCCTTAATAAGCTGCCTAATTTATAATTCTCTATTTATCCATAGTAATTGATGGGAGGAAGGAGATAACAACTTTTTAGAAAGTTGTCGGAAGCTAGAATTCTGTCTTATGTCAAATTAGGGCATAGAAGTTACCAAGAACATGCAAAAATGGGACTTTGTGCCAGTTGGATGAGTTTTGTTACTTCACTAGGTTGCCATCCCCTCAGTAGGAATTAAGAGTGGCTAACCTTATAGCTCAGAAAGGTTACTGCAGCAGAAATTTGCACTTATGTAAGGAATTGCACAATGGTACTCAGTGGGAAATATTATTACTATTTTGGATTCTTTTAATTTCAGAGAATTTTTCCACCATTTTCACATGACTTTATGCAGAAAGATAGGAGTAAGTACAAGCTTCCAAAACTTCCTGGGAGATCAGACCTTGGGAAAAAAAAGTTCAAAATTATACTTTTATTTTTCATTTAACAGTCTTCTAAAGAAAAAATGTTTTGAAAGTCTTAGTAAATCTATCTGCTTGCTGGACAGAATTATCAAAAGTGTAGCTAATGGGCTGTTTCAAATAACTACTTCATTCATGCCCTGAGTACTAAGACCAGTTTTGTATTCCTGGGTATTTTGTCCCATAGTGTGCATCTAGTTTATTGATGGTATTCATGGTACATATTTTTTGATGTGCACTCCTTTATTCAGTCTTATTTAAACAAAATCTGTTCTTTATATTGATTTTTTGTGGGGTTTTGTTTTGTCTTGGATTTGTTTTCAGATACTGGCCTTAGCAAATTACAAAAATCTGTGACATATATGAAGACATGGGTAACATATTCTGTAAAAAACTTATGGTTATATAAAACATGTAGCTTATGGACTAACATTAAATATGTTATCCAACATTTAACATTATCGTGCATATTTATGTCTGAAAAGTTGTTTCAACTATTCATCTGATTTTAGCATAAAGCCCATGTAATCTGCAATAAAACAAGTGAATAAGTTTTAGTAAGTTCTATATGTTTGAAATATGCTTACCTGTACACAAAACCTTTGTCTGTATGTGCCACAGAAAATTAATGCATTGGCCTTTAAAACTGTACTGCCAGCATTAAATCTTGGAGTCTACATACAAGAAAAAATATGTGAAGCATTTTACTCTGTGATCTTCATATTTTAGTCCATGATTTGTAGTCAAGATCAGTTTTCTAGACCAGTCTCTAATATTTTGTCTGGTTGAAAATATCTCATATGATGGTGCAGTTCTCTCTTCTACTCTGTACAGTAATAAAATAATTTGACAGGGTATTTCCTTTATGAAGCATTGCCCATTTGCTTCACTGAGGCTGTTACAGGTTCATAGCTTCTCAAAAATTAGATGATGTTTTCAGAATATGCTATTAAAAAATAAATTCATGCATATCTATCAACATACTCATATTTTGTTGCTGCTGTTCTTTCTTTCATTTCTTTGTTTCCTTACCCAAATGTATGGGCATTGACCTACACATGGAGTGAAATCTCCTTCCTGAGAGCAGTGGCCAATTTTAAAGGGGCTGAAGGAGTACTGTAGCACAAAACACTACCAACTCTCCCTTTATGTGCATGAGAAGATTAGATATATTAATTTTGCAGTTGCTTTTGGAGATATCAAAAGTGCTCCAAGTGCAAGGAATAATAGCTTACCTCTATTTTCCTTTTCTTTGACGCATTGAGAAAAATCTGAGTCTATCCAAATGAAGGCTTCATCTACATAAATATTCTATTTGCATTATATCAATGAGCATTTAAGATTAACTTGGTTTTTTTCTTTCTTACATTTATATGCAGGTTTTGCATTCTGGAAAAACACTTTATTGTTTAGCCTTCTGTTTGACTAGGAATTTGGAGGCTATGCTACTATCAGTTTCTTGTGGTTTTCCCTGAAAGATTTTTCTACTATTTCTAATTTTAGGTAGGGAAACTACATCTGTATTGTCCTAGATATATTAGGAGTATTCTGTAGCTAATTCTCTAGATGAAATTCTAAATTTCTACCCTAGTTTTTGTTGACCAAGCCTTATCATCAACATGTAAAATTCTATTGGTGTTTCAAATATTTACTATTCTCCTTTAAAAAAGGAAATACAGTCTACTGCTATAGTACTCTTGCTTTATATCTCCTTTTCTAATCAATCTGGAGGTTTTATGCCATCTTCCCTCACCCCCGCATCACTACTTTGTCACTCAAAAGCTGCTTGGCACTGGTGAGACTTTGGCTTGGACTACTGTGTCCAGTTTTCTTTAGAAGATACTAAAAACAACGAACCAACCAACCAACCAACCAACCAACCAACCAACCAACCAACAGTGGCAGGGATCCAGAACAGAATAAATCAGAAAGCTGAGAGTTTTAGAAAGCATTATGTTGTACATTTAGCTGAAAGAGACAATTGTTCATACAAAAGGTCCTGAGGAAAGATATAATGATGTACCACTTCACACACACACAAAAGGACAGTAGTCTTCTATTTCTACTGAAAAATTATTAAATGGAAAAGGGAAAAATACATTATAAAGGGTGAATTTGTCATGAAGGAGGCCTTCACTGGAAAACTAAAGTAGACTTTCTGTTCATAACAATATATATTTGTTTGGCATGTTAAATTTAAAAAATTGTGGAAAAGATTATTCTGGGAGGTACTGAAAAACACCTGGAGGACAACACAGTCATTGGTCGCAGTCAGAGTGGCTTCATGTTAGAAAGGTCCTGTTTGTCAAGCCTTATTTCCTTCACCAGCACAGTAACTCACCTAGGAAAGCTAGTAGATGTAATCTTTGTGGACTTCTGCAATGATTTTTATATGGTCTCACGCAGTGTCCTCCTGGATAAAACATCCAGCACACAACTGGATTAACAGTGTTACATGGTGGGTGAGCAACTGGCTCACAGGTCGAGCACAAAGGCTTACAGTGAATGGGGTGACATCAGGCTGCAACTGTCACTGGTGGGGTTCTGCAGGGATCCATCCTAGGCCCAGTTCTCTTCAGCATCTTCATTAACACCTTGAACACAGGACTCAAAGGAATATTAAGTTTCAACAGCACTGTGGAAAGGGACCGGAGGGTCCTGTTTGATGGCAAGTTGAGCATGAGCCAACTCAGCCAGGAGGCAGCCAGGAGGGCTAGCATGTCCTGGGGGCATCAGGCCCAGCATGGCCATCAGGGCAAGGGAGGTGAAATATGGGAGATCGGTATCTTTCTGTTCCAGGGACATGTCATTTTGCTATCTTATTGCCCATTAGAAGTAACCAAGATAGTAAACTCAGACTTTTACATATGTATACTTAGTGCTCTGATGAGGATATTTTGTATACAACTGATGGCAGTTTTGCACTGTAGGGTCAATGAAACAGGAAAAGAAAATCTGTCGGTTTTTAGGGTAGTAGAAAATATGAAGTATTATAGAATTTCTAGACTGTATGCAAAAGGAATTCCTACCTGTAGTAAGAAGAAGAAATCAAACAAAAATAGTTGACCCAGAATGATACCTTGAAAGGCACAATTTAATTTATTTACTTTAAATTGTTTTTTACTGTGAGTGACTTTTTTTTTGAGATTAGAAGTGAAGAAATACATAATTTAGCATTTAGTAAATGCTATAGAGTTATCCTGAGACTTATAGACATTATATCAATCCATTTGACAAGTACTTGCAGTTTCCACTTCAGTGAACAAAAATGATAAGCACAAATCCACAAATCTGTTTCCTGATATTTTGTTAACTAAAAAGCTACAAACAAAACCAAAAATCTCTGCAAGCCTGATTGCTACTGCCAGGTCTTGCTAGTAATTGCATTATTTGTGAGTACTACATACATATGCATGAGCTACACACGTATTAAACTAAAATCACCTTTAGACATACTTACAGATAGAATCAGTACATAAATGTTTGCACACTCTTCTTTAAATGAAATAATTTCTAAATAAAAATACATTTTTTTTTTGTAAAATCAAATGGAAACTCATGAAAGTAAGGGCTATAACTAGCTTTAGAGCTCCTTTGAAAATTTCTCCCTTTAATCTCCTTAAATATCTATACACTGTCATGCTTTTGTTTTGTGTCTACTTATTTGTTGAACTGACTTGTGACGTGCTTTGAGATAAGTCTGTGCAATGCACTATACAAAAGAGCCTGAAGAATCATGTTGTTCCTTAATAGAGGCAGATAGGCTGTAGAAAATTGGCAAATTGCTGAAAATTCCCCAGGCACATGGTTTGCAGTAAAATGTTTTATGATTCTATAAACATCAATCACAGACATAAGAAGCCAGGGGTTTCCCCCTCATGCCCCAGATTTTTCTAATTCTAAAGCTGTCTTCCAAGAGTAAACACAACATTATATATTCCTCCAAATTTTCCACGTTTTTGGTTTTGATATTGCTCCAATTATTTTGGTTTAAAAAGGTGGTTCCTAGACTACAGAATAGCCTTTACTGTGCACTGGATAAAAATGTAAGGGTCCTAAAGTTCAGCTGAAGTGAATCAATCAGATAAATATTAGGGGAAAACAATAGCAAACCTAGGAATAATACATTACTTGTATCCATATAGGTTTTAACGACAATTTTTAAATTTATGCTTAAAATGGAAACAAATTGATTCTTTCAGATTAGTATCAGACAGATTTCTTTGTATGCTTCAGATATCATTTGAACCTGAAGACAAGCCCTTGTTCTGTTTTAAGCTTTTCTTTCTGATACCTGTGCTGATCTCAAAAGAAATGACAGGGTTTTAGTTTCCAGCAGACTGAAAAAAACCTACCTGTAGCTGATGTATTCATCCAGAACACAAGGCCTAGAGATTTCATTCTGCATAAGATGCACCTGAAGCTTTGAAATGACATCATGCAGAAAATAGAATGTGCTCTAAATCAGTCTTTACCTCATTGCATTTACTGTAGTGGAAGCAGAGGCTTATACAATATGAGTACCTCACCCTACATTTAAATCTCCTCATACTAGAATTGTCTTGTTATTTAGAGGACTTCAATGGTTAAGATTTACTCTTCTCTCCTTCCACAAATATATATATAATATATACAGTTTTTTTGAGGTAGATTTAAATTTATCCATGTGTAGTGTGTTATCTGTTTTGGCTCAAAAAAGCTGGAAGCACAACCTTCCACTTGTGCCTTTTATCTTCCAAGCAGGGAAAACTTTTCTGCTGCAATGACTTTCCTCCCTGAGCAAACACAGCTGGTCACTATCCCAGGCACAACATTGGTGCTGGGCTGGGTCTGCTTCCCTGGCCAGTCGCCCACCCACTTGGGCAGTCAGGTAGCACAATAAGGAGAGTAACCCTTTGCTGGTAATTGCTCTTCATGTGGTGGAATATCCAGGCAGACTTACACATAACAAGCTTTATACAGACTCTTTGTGCTAATTTGCATTCCCAAACAGAAGCACAGTATATATGAAAATATTTTTTAAATAATAGCAAAGCTGCTTTCTAATTAGAAATGTATCTGTATTATTGTTGTTTCTAACTCTCAAGTACTCAATTTATTCTCTGAGACTATTATTCTTATTTCTCCAAGATCTCCTTTTATTCTTCTGTATTTTGCCACCTAAAGAAATCTTCCTTCTCACTTCATGCCTTTAACACTTGCACAGTTGAAAATCCAGTGTTACAAATGTGAGATTATGCCTCCGGGACAAGATTCATGCAATATAATGAAACAAAAGCATATTTCTCATGTAAAACATGAGAGAAAAGAGTTTTATCTATTTATGTATTTATGAATAAATATGTGCGTCTACTATATATAATTAATACATATATCTACATTCATGCATATAGGTTTTTTTTCTAATTTTTTTTGCAGTTTCATAATAAGACATTTTTAATCATTCATTCTCTGAAATTTTAGTATTTAAAAAAATTACTTTAGACCATTTTTTTTCTGGAATATTCATTAATTTTCTTCCTCTGGAGAAAGACAAAGAGGTTTTTGTTGGTTTTTTGTTGGTTTTTTTTTTTTTTAAAGATGGAGATTACAAACCTTTATTCCTTTAGATTAATATAAATTAAGCAGTAGATACCACAGAGCTGAGAGACAAAACAGCTGCTAGAACTGGGAGGAACACAGAGAGTATGGAAGCAAACAGATGCTTAAATAAGGCGAGATGGAATTTAAAATAGGACCTGTCTGAACTTTCAGTGGCACTGCTTGAAGCTGTGATGCAGTTCAGCTGTGATGGGAATGTGTGTGAGCACAAAGCAGCTTGCAAGACAAATTATTTTCTTTAGTGCTGAGAACAACAAGCTCTGGTCCAGTGAATCATGTACATGTGTTTAATCTATTTACTCCTTTAAAATCAAGGAACAATTTATCTCCGTTATTATTATTTATTTGTTGTTAGGCTTTATTTTCATCTTATTACTTCATTTTCTTCAAACATTTTATGGAATATGAACATGTGTCATTCTAGAAAACAGGATTTATGGTATACAGTATTATAACTAAAGAAAGTACTTTATGTGAAGTGTACAGATTGTACACTACTCACTGAGTAGCTGACTAAAAGTTTTTTGTAGATCAAACTTATTAGCTTATTGACATAGTGCCTTCCCTTAAGGGAATGTGTATGTATATAACTTCTTGGTATGCTTAAAAGCATGGCACCTTCCATCAGTTCACGTTAATGAACACCATATGCTTTACCTATGGTTTACTATTTCCAGATGGAGAGATGCTGTTTAGCATATTTTACCAGCCTGGAGTGAAAAAAAAACCCTTATAAAGTGATTTAAAATTTTAAAATATTGAAAGAAATATAAAATATACGATTTCTTTATAAGACAAAACAAAAAAGATGAAAGAAATCAACTAACAAAAAAAACCCAGATTAATCTGGAAATATAGAGACATTTACCTTTGATTATGGAACGTGGAAAGCTTGAGAAATAAAACAATAAGTTCTTATATGATATATATTAAATATTTTAAGAAAAACATCTAAACTGGGATTAATTTTTTTATTTATACCTCAAGTATTAAAGAACTATAGTCTACATCCTTACAAGATCACTAGAGTATAGTCAAGAAAAATTTATTTCAGGAAATTTCATTCACTGAAAAAAACATGCTTTGACATTTCCAAATAGATACAATATTATTGATAGTGTTTCAGCTTTTTATCAGAACACTTCAATTAATTCTTAAGGTTTAGTAGTGACTGGGGGGGGAGTTTCCTAATTTTTCATTAGAAAACACTCTTTTATGAAATATTCTGTTAGCTGTTCAAATTCTTGAAAATATTGTGTGTGGTGCTTCCTTATTGCTTTGCAAGATAGTGACATTTTGGGTTTATATGTTTTTAGAAGACATTAGAAATCTATGCTTAACATCCCAGTCTTTGTTAGAAACCTTATCTTTTATGTGTATAAATGATAAGTAAAAATTTTTAAATAAGCAAAACCCCAACAACCTAAACCAGCATGAAAAGACAGGAGCAATCCATACTTTTTTTTGTAAACAAATATTTTTTCTTTTTTTTTTTTTTTTTAAATTGTTCCTTTATATATCAGTTTCTATGTGCTTCATTTTTATTGGGTCATGGATTGAAGCCTCCACCCTTGAATGCTGTGCTTCATCTCTGTTGTCATTATTTCTAGCAATCCCATGATAATATGAAACAGCAACTCAATTTAAATTATGAGATAGTACAGATTATTATTTCCTTATAGTTTGTCCAAAAGCCTTGTTTTCTCCATCTGTATTTTAGACTGCAAGTTCTGACAGGTAGGTAATTAGTATTTCCCAGACATTTACAATGCAAGTCTGTAGAGCTTTAACTAAACAAAAGCAATGTGAGAAAGCTCTGCAGAGATAAGAGTTATAATTTACACAGATGTAAATTATAGATGTGCACATCTAGTGTGCATACATAGGCATGGGCAGAGGATACCTTCTGCCAAACAGCAGGTTGTTTTAGTCAGTGGCCCCTCCTTTTCTAGATCCTCTTCTTGCTTTTCAAACTTTAAGAGCTTGACCTCTCAAGACTTTAAGAAAGAGTAGTTTCTGTAAATATGCAAGGAGTAAATATAATAGAAGCCAATTTCTTGTTGGGCATTCAACTGGACATTATTTTTTGAGTTTAAGTAACCATAAGAAGAAAAGAGCATGAAACTCTTGATTACGTGTACAGTTAAAATTTCTCAACCAGATGTTTAGCCCCAGAGCTTTCATTTTGCACAAAAACAATATTTTCTTGTAAGATAATGTAATTAGAATTCATTTGAAAAAATATTTTAGCCCAAATGAAATTGTTCATTCATCTCATACTTTGAAGGGACATTTATGACAAAATATGAGCAGAAATGATAGTTGATATGAGGCATGGAAAACTTGATTTATGCAGGGAAAAAGAATCTTCCAAGATGCTTTACTTTAGGGTTTAGCTACAGACCCCTGGCCCCAGCCCTAGAAAAATGAAGCAGAAAAATGTAAATGCTTTTCTGTAATAGGAAGAAAAAAATGGTTACAATTCAGTGAAAGGTTTTTGCCTAGAGTGTCAAAGAAAATTAATCACAGAAATAGAGGTATCAGCATACTGTGTAACTTAAGATATCATGTACTGAATGACATAGCTACACTCAGGATATAGCAAAACTTTCAGTGAACACTGTTTTAACTGTGATGAGTATTTCACTGTGTGTGTGTCTTCATGTACAAAGGGGAGAAGGAAGGCTAGACAGATGTCGAGAGTAAAATGTTCTTCCATTGGAAACCTGTGAAGGAATGAGACTAAATAAGCAGCTAGCTCAAATTTATCCTTTAGATTCATAGCACTGAAGTTTTTCTTTCAGTCCATAGATTGTACATTATGGGTCTCCCAGAGAAACTACAGGAGCTTCATGATGTGCATGACTCAGCTGCCAGTTTCTGAGTTTTCTGTGGTCGATTGACTTAGCAGTATAATGGAGACAGCAACTGGCACTTTCAATGAAATGGAAATTTTGGAAATTTGAGTAGTTTTACCTCAGATGCCCACCAAATGAGGTTGAACAGGATGATTCACCCAGATAGACAGTGAATTTTTTTTCAGTGTGTCAGAGAGAAGTAGTGCTATCATCAATAGGATATAAAAAATTCTTAGGGTGCATGAAATATACAAGTGTTTGGGCCAATTTAATAGAAATAATGGCTTTTTTATCCAAAAGAATTTTTAAATCAAGTTGTGAAACAACATTTCTCTTTTAAAATTATGAAGAAGTCCTTTTTACTGAAAATAATCCAAGTGTTCAGTGTTCATCCTTTTTGTCTGATTTATTCCTTAAATCAGATTTCTTCATCTCTGGTGATTTTTATTTGGACAAGAAAATAATTTTTACTCTTGAACTGTGTTCTACTACATTCTGCACCTAAACTGAGATTCCATTTCTAAATCCCTTGCTCTGTTTTATTATGATAAATTACTATTTCCTTTAATGTAAGCGGCTTTGCAGCTGTTATTTTAAAAATATAGATCTGTTGCCCTTGAACATATTTTCTCTCTTCTGGATATTTTCAGTCTTATTTGATGGGTCAGTCTCAGTATTGGATTAGTCACACAAAACTCATGGTACTGGTATTTTATAGATGTCCATGTAATATGTAGACTACAGCAGGCTGAAGTGTTCGGTTTTAATAAAGCAGAAGACTACTACATTTCCCTACAGACATTACTTCTTTTTAATGGGGTCCAGAGTGAGAAATGTTGTTAAATGTTTGATATGCATAATTTTATATTTGTCTAATTTAAGACGATAAATATCAACAGATTATATCATTAAAGGTCTTTACATCGGAGTTCTAGGTGTAAGTCAGTGGCAATCGTTGTGTTGCCTTAGTAGTGGCCTCATAGTACGTTTTAGGACATGTCTCTTTAAAAAGAGACATAAGGGTCTTTTCTCTTTTTTATTATTTCTTTTCTCATGGGGTCTTTTATGATAAATAGAAATTCAAGTGTCTAGCTGTTCAGTCTTTTCTTGTCAAGCAGTGTTCTTTCAGATACTTTAATGCTTTTTGCTAAAAGAGAGGGAGTGTGAAGGATTAAAAGAAAATACAAGAGCTTAGTTAGGATTTCCCTCAGTTTCTACTATCTGATAGATTTATGTCTTAAATGTAGTGCCTAGACCAGCAATATTCATTTGCATTGTGCTTATTTATTTATTTCTTTGACCACCCCAAAGGACGGGTGCTCTGTTTTGTGATGCTTTGGTAATGGGACTATTACAGACACTGTGTTAAGCTGAGTTCAAGAAACACTTTCATCTGACTGATTGCGCTGGCGATACAGAGCCAATGTGCTCTTGTGACAGCAAAACACTAAACAGGCTTCTGTAACACCTTTCATGCAAACTCATGCTCCCTCTAACTTGTGAAGAAATGGACAAAATCACTCTGACCAGTTTTTGAGCTAGGGTTAATTAGAGTTAAAAAAAGAAAGGAAAAAAAGAAAAGAAAGAAAGTGGAGTTAAGACTTTTGTTTTCCTAATTTCCAAGTTTATTGAACCCGCAATGAATGCTGTCTTTGAATGAATTTCCAACTAGCATGGAAGTGAGACACAAATTAAAGGTAGATGTTTTAGTAGTGTAGTATAGAACATAAAACTCTTTGCCTGTGAATAGGAAAATCTGGGGTCAGTGAGTCATATAAACATGTTTCAGAGTATGCTGGAAGCTATTGCAATTATAAAACATAATAAATGTTTGACAATAGGTATTGAACTAACTCCCTAAAGACTATCAGATTAAACTGAGGCTGCTTAGTGTGGCTTAAAATGCTTTCAACAGCTTTTTGTGTTAGTAAGAACACAGACAGCATAATAAAATAAAGCTTTTCAGTAATATAACCCAGAGGTCAAAAAGGTATAGAATGAAGTTATCAGCATCAGTCCACAGAATCTGACTGAACTGTGCTTGATGATTTTAAACATGAAGTTCCAGCAGTGGACATAAAGCAGTGTGTTGGGTGGCCTTGGAAAAAAGTAGAAAGGACTCCAAAGGAAAATTTAAACACCAGTTCTTCCTGGTTTTTTTTGTTTGGTTGACTGGGTTTGTTTGTTTGTTTGTTTGTTTGTTTGAGCCCATAAAGCCTAGGCTTAAATTTCCAGAATAACAAGCTTCTAGAAATGGCTATGAAATCATTCTGAAATTAATTAAGGTCTATGGTATCCATCTATCTATCTATCTATCTATCTATCTATCTATCTATCTATCCATCTGTCCACCTCTGTTTCTATCTCTCTATATATATCTATCTGAACCATTGAAGAGGTTGTTTAAAACATGACTTAAATATTTCTTAAGATTCAAGAAGAAAGCTGTAATACCAACAGATCAACATTAAACTTTTAATTGCTCCTCTGATTACAAATCCCAAATTGGAGCAGAGAGCAGCTTTGTGTTAAAATTAGTTAGTATCCCAGATATGCCCTTCCAAGTGGTTTTTGTCAGAAATGAACTGGAAAAAAATTATTTGCAGTTAAAATTGTGTTTCAGATAGACTTCATACCACATGCTACTTTAATGTTGTTTAGTGTAAGGTACATTTTAAGAGATTTTGAGCTGATGTAGTTGATATAACTTTGTAAACTTCCAGTTTATCTTCAGGAAGCTTGATTTGGAGAATAGTAGATGTCACAGTGCTCCAAGGTTTAGATTTGTATATATTATTTAATTTCTTCACATTTTAATGGAAAATGTAAAGATTTTAAACTGGATGAAATAGTTTGGTAAATGAAGTCTGAACCTCAGAAGTTTAGAGCTAAAGCTTTTGAAACTATTCCTGTTTACCATTGCTGAAGCTGGTAATGGGACTCTTACTGAAACAAATTTGTGCTCAGATTTCTCATTCAGATGTGCATTCATATGCTTGACTATGCATTCTAAGTGTATTAAAACCTTTGAAATAGCTTTGATTTAAAAACAGAATGGAAATATTAAACTTTACTCTAGAATTTTTTTTACAGCTTATTTTCAAAAAAAGGCTCAACTGCAGCCCCTTTTAGATTCAATATCTTCTGTTGACTCTTTATGGCATAATTGTTGTCTTTTCTCACTGACAAGTGTTGTCTTGGGTTATGGAACCAAAAATGTATATTCTATTTCATCTGTTGAAAGCAGTTGGGGAGATGTTTTTCTTTATCTCTTGTAACTCNTCAGGTTGTAGCTCTGACCCTGTCAGGGTTTTCCAGGATTGTTGTTTGTTTGTTTGCTGGTTTGGTTGGGTGGTTTTGTTTTCTACTACACTTGTATTGTTCATATTCCTAGTAAAGAACAGTTATTCCTATTCCCAAATCTTTGCCTGAAAGCCCTTAATTGCAAAATTATAATTTGGAGGAGGTGGGGGGTTTACATTCTCCATTTTGAGGGAAACTCCAGCTTTTCCTGGCCGATACCTGTCTTTCAAAACCAAGACAGGTGTTCAGGGGCATAACAACCCTTCTATTATTGTTACCCATTTTTGCCTGTACAACTCTTTTATAAATCTACCCAAAGTTTTATGAATCCCCAAGATTTATCATTAAAATTTATAGAGGTGGTATATTTTATGCTATTTCATTTTTTTTATTAATTATTTAGTCCATGCTAGAGACGAGAGTTTGGTTTTCTTAGAATACAATAAAAAATTGAAAGCACAGACTTCCTTACCTGGATTTTCCTTCTTGTTTTAATTTCAGTGTATTTTATACATTCCTCTATTCATTAATTTTTGCTTAAACTTTGATTCTGTAAATTCAAGCCTAACTGTAGATATTAGCATACAGTATTCTTTTTTTCTCAGAGGGTAAAATATGACCTCAAATGCAACTCAGAGGATAAATTATTGGTAGCATGGGAATTTACATTTGACCATTCATTTTTACAGTGATTTACCTCTCAAGCATTGGTAAGTGTATCAACAAGTTCCAGTTATAAGATTTATCATATATTCAGAGCTAAAATGTGGTTCTGGTATTGCATGGCTGCTTCGGGAAAAATGCAAATGTCACAAAATTTTCTACTTGCGTTTGTAAAAGGAAAAGCTTGGTTTTATCTGAAGTGGCATTGTCAAGTTTGAAAAGGAATCTGTCAACCCAAAATACAGTTCTAAAACCCTCCACTATAATAAAAGAAAATATTTATTAACTTTATCATCTCCTCATTAGCATCACTGATGTAAGATGGGAGCATTACTAAAATGTCTCATTTGCATTTTGCATATCAAACAAAAGCAGATTACTTTGTTTAAATTACAGCTAATATCGTTGTAGTGGTGTTATATATTAGAAATTGATTACCTTGTTTCTTCTTCTGTAATGGTCTCATTATATTTGATTTTTATGCCTAATTTTTTTCTTATTGAAATAATGAATGCACAACAGTGAGATTATTAATATTTTATACACATTATTTTTTCCACCTAATATTTCAGATGAAACATATGAACTAGTCTGAAAACAAATGAAGGAATTTTGACTTCAAGCATTGTCTGTCTGTCAATAAAATAAACCTGAGATTGTGACAGCTCGAGTTGGCTACAAGGAGAAAAAAAGTAGTATCCTATATATTTTCAAAAAACACTAAACCTGCAGGCTGTGTGTATAGAAAGGAATAATTCAGAGTAATGAGCAGGGTACATGATATTTGCAAAGAAACTATGAATGGGTATAAAAGCAGAACACTGGATAAAGGAGAATCTGAGAGATATAGTACAAACTACAGAAGCAGAACTCTGAAGTGATATGAACAAAGATCTCATTTCTTTGATTGCAACTCTTTTCAAACAGTTATCAATCTTTATTCTTCTGTAGCAGCCTAGTAAGATTTATGAATGTTCTGTAGTATTTATAAGATATTAATATAAGATATTAATACCACTATCTTTATTGCATATCAGCTCGAATACGCTGTAACTCATAAATAAACCCTTCTAGTCATTTAACCATTTCCTCCAATTTCTTGCCAAGCTTCTTCTGTTGAGGTGTCCCAAAGTTTGCATCATACTGCAAAAGTGTGGAATTAGTGCTATACAGAGAGGGATCTTTATCTCCTTTTCAATGATGTAAAGTAACTATGTATTTCACTACCCATATTTTTATATAGCAGGTCAAAATATGCTGGTTTTGTTTGTACTGTATAACCTTTCACGATCATATTTCTTTTTCTTGCCAAAATTGTGCACGTTTTCTACAATTTAACTTCTTTTAAAGTATTCCCTTCTGATAAGTATAAGAAAATACTTAGAATTCAAATATATTAGATTTTTGGGATGAATTTCTTTGTTTCCTTCCTTTCTTATGATGCTTTGTTGATGTTCCTCTGATGTCTGCAGCCTTTTCAACATGTAGTTCTTCTTAAGGCTTCCACTGATTTGTTTATAACTTTGTGCTTTTTATTTTTTTCAGTTTCTTCGGAATCTGGGAAAAAAAATTGAGATTTATGATGATCCTTTGATTTAACTGGATTATATCTAAAAGTAGACTCTTCATTAGATAAACCCAAGCCTACAATTATAATTTATACACCTTTATTTACAAAGATATTTAAAAAGGCATTGGTCCTTTATTTGGCTTTAGTGACACTTCATATACAAACCAACTGGAATTAGATTCACTGCCTTATTTTCATGGTAGTGTGTATCATTTATTAAAATCAATAATTTGAAGTTGGAATGTTCTGTCAAGGAAGTATTGGGTTATCTATTGTGTAACATTTTCACATCAAAAAAGAAAGCCACTCTTGGAAGAGGTAATGCAATTAATGGGCCCTACATAGAAATAAAAAATATTCTGTAGCTAGAAATGTACAGAAGATAGAATTATATGACCCTAAAGATTGGATTTGCTCCCAGATTTCCTTGTGGTTTTGAACAAAGGAAACTCTAAAAAGTTGTCTCAAAACTGAAGTTACATTGCTTGATCAAATAAATTAATTTTTAAATTCTGAAAGTAAACATTACTAATAAAAACTCAATATTTTTAATTATTATATGGAAGTGTTTGTAGTATACTAAACCTTCTACTTTGCAGAAGCAGGATTCTGATGAGATAAAAACATCAGTAGCAATGACCTGTGTAGGTAGGATAACAGTGTGTTATTTTTAAATTCTTCTCAGTTGTAAACAACTACATATGGTCACCTGTGTTGTACATGTGAAAAAAAAATCCATGTCTAAGATATGAAGCAAGACTTCTGTGGAAGCAGAAGCAGGCTCATCACGATTATATATAAATATTTTTTAAAAAGCTAAATTGGTTTTTTATTTACAAGGAGAGAGGGCATCTCACAAACTGCTATATTTTAAAGAACTTCAGGAATTAACCAGAATGTTTTTTTTTTAAATTTGTATTAATTCCAGATTGAAATCCCATATATCCAATTTTAGTCTACTGCACATTTTTACAGCTGACATTTGGAACTTCTGGAAATGAGAGCTTTTATTATGGAAATGCTGGCATAGTTTTAGCTGGGGTCGGCACACACAGCATACCGTAATGTGCTTTAAAACTTGAGATGGAGACCAGAAGTCTGAGGCTCAACAGTAGCAAGCCCTATATGTATGAAAAACAAGCCTCCCCAAAAAAGTCACACAAGACTGCTGCTTCTGGCGTAACTCTCACTGATTTAAAGGTCAAAATGAACTTCACTGCATTTGTTTAAAAAGAATATAATAATGACATGCTTTGCGCACACAAGCTGAAGTGCTTGGAATAATTAAAGATAGAGAGAAGCATAACAAAAATCTGATATGCATGAAACAAAGTGATCAGTAAAAAAAATAATACTTGCGTTAAAATTAATTAATTAGTATTTTGAAACTATATTAGTATTTTGTTTTGGTTAATGACAATCAGAAGTATATTCCTCAGCCAAAAAGTGAATACTAGAACGTCAAATCACTTTAATTTATTCATCTGTATAATTTTAAAGTAACAGGTGAGATAGAGGCAGTGCTGTACCAGACTGAGCTGTATGAAACAATAGACTGATACTGCAGCAAATGATGTGAGAAAATGAGTTCTCCTGGCAAGGTCCATAAGGCAAGAGTAAAACAGCCTGATCATCTCACTAATGTGGATTTAAAATGAGAGTTGAGGATTATGAGTATAAAAAGTGTTGATTATCAGATAAATGGAGTCAGATGGACAATGACGTCCTTCCTAATTTTTACTGTGCTTAATGGCAAGTGACTTGCCACACGTTTAGTACACATGAATACAGCCATTTAATTTTCTAGCCTTTCTTATTTATCACTTTATTCCTTACCTTTCTATTTTTCATTCACCTTCTCCTATACATTTAAGCTCAATGCAACTATTCAATACATCACCCGCTCTCGGTCACTTCAGAAAGGATAAATTCACACTCTAAGCTGTGCATTAACCTGCCATCTCTAGACACACAAGTGCTTGTCTAGCAGGGGTTGTGCAAAACACTAGTGCAGTGTGGATATGGACTAAATTTAGGAGGATAATCCTTGATCTAGCCCACAGCTGTTACTGATGGAGAGACACATTTTCTGGTAATTCTGGTGATGTTTGTTGCAACTGATTATTAGAACTATGGAGTGACTGCTTCCAAATTCAGACACTGGCATTATGAAAATAAGAAAAGAGCTACAGAACAATTTTTGTTGAATGCCCTCATGTGTTCTAAGAGATGTGTTCAGTCTGAGGAACCAGTCACTCATCCACTTCATTCATATCTATTCTTATTCTACCGAAGTTTCATCCTGTTCTCAAGATATTTATGATTTTCAATGTGGGGAAATTCAGGCCCTTTGGATTTTCCCAATGATGTCTTTCTTTTATTTCTCCCTTTGTTCTTTCATTCATTCTTTTACTTGTGTGTTTATTTATTCCTTTCTTTCTTGGCTGTGCAAAATCCTAACTCACCTTTCATGAACAAAATAAATTTGAAAAGTTGTGGCATTCAGGATTCCCCCTGATTTCTCGCTAAGATAACCACTATACTTAATTAGGAAGGGAGAAAAGGGAGTTATCCAGAATATTAAAAGGATTTAAAAGTTCTCTATATGGTGCTGATGACTTTCTGTACTCTGTCACATCTTCTTAGAAGGTGATTTTTTCAATGCTTTCTTTAAAGTAAATGCGATGATGTGGTCATTAACACAGATACCATTTGTGCAGATCCGGCTTTTCTAAGTGGACAGACATCTTCTAGCAGCTTCTAAGTATCCTAGGTAGACTGAAGCTTTTTGAAATTTTAATATCTGAAAAAGAATATTTTATTATTTTGAATAGTAAACCTCTTTGGATTGTTAAAGAAGAAGATTTAGAAATAATTTTGTATAACAGATTTTTGGATCACCGATTCTAACAGTAGAGAAAAAGAAGGTTGTCAACTCCTTGTTCAATTAATACTGGTGTCCCTATTGGACGACCAAGTGCAGAGAATCCTAAACAGATTAAGATGAAGAAAAGGAAGACAGTGTTGTCCTTTTCCTTTGATGGCTCCCAA
>VWYO01015776.1:197276-235832 GCA_013400275.1 Rhadina sibilatrix
TTTTTTTTTTTTTTTTTTTTTTTTTTTTTTTTTTGGAAATAAATCACCACTCAGTAATTGGACATGACCCTGAGAAACCTGAGTGGCTTGAAGATGTCCCTGCTCGTTACAGGGTGGTTGGACTAGAGGATCTTTGGAGGTCCCTTCTACCCCAAACTATTCTATGGTTTTATGTTTCTGTGTTTCTATGATTCCATGAATCAATGTTTCATCAGTTTTGACTCTAGTTTAGATTTCTTTCTATCAGCTCTTTCTATATTGTCTTTTCCTAATTCTTAATTACAGAATACATTTTAAAGTTCTATTAAATTTCATGAAATGATTTAAAAATACAAATTTCAAAACATTCTGAGAGGAAAATAAGTTCTCATTACCCACCATTGTTGCTGTCTTTGTAAAATAAAGGTTTGTTGACAAGATTTTTCTTCCCCTCTAAATTATACTTCAAAATAATGAGTAAATCACTAGAAGGCAGCTGGAGCCAAAAACAGCAGTTGTCACTAGGCTCTGTTAAGATTGGATGTACTTCATGTAAAAAAATTGATTCTATATCGCTCATAAATTTGGGGTTCTCTGCACATGGTCATCCAATGAGAACATCAGTATTAACAAATGGTTGATAAATCTTCATTTTCAATGCTGCTAGAATCTGTGATGCAAAAACACCACAGTTCTATTGTTAACCTTCTCGTTTTCCCGGTCCCCTCATCAGAACCACAGTTTTGGCTCTGAATTGATCAGTTATTTCTTCAATAACACTAATCTCTTTGCTTGTTCAGAATATTTTATACCAACATATCTGTGCCTGTGCATGTTGTGCCTTTCAAGTTCTGTAATGTGTAATTTAGAACTCAGAAATGTATATAGTATATTTCAGACATCAGTTATGTTTAAATCTCAAAGTGCTCTAGGCTTTCATAATATTTTTAAGTGTGATTAATTACATGCTAAGTTTTATCTATTTTTCCACTGGTTTCCAAGTACAGCACCTGTGGCAGGTACAGATACTATTTGGAATGATTTCTGCTACAAATTAACCTTTTTCACTGATTCATACACTCCCTTTATGATCAATACTTCCCAGAACTATAAAATGCAGTGTTAAAAGAAATAACTAGAAAATACTGATGCAAAAATGAAGGTTATGTTTGTATAGAATTTACTAATACTGAAATGATGACGTGTACAGATTAGATGTTGCAGCTGAAACTCAGCATGAATCAGTATGAACAAAGAATGGAAGGCCACTCGTACACTGTAGCATAAGTTCTCACAAGGCAATATTCTAACAGTTAAAAAAAAAAAAAACCCACAAAAAAACAACAAAACTCCTTCCAACATCCTAAACCAGCATTTTTTAAACTAAGTGTATAAAATTATCACAATTTCTACAGATTTGAAAATAATGAGTATGGTATCTTTATCATGTCTTTATTATATCTCAAGAGAGATGGACAAGCAAAAAGGTTGCGTATAATTTATCCTGTAGGGAGAAATATTTTAAACCAGTGGAGTTTTTACACAGGCAGAAAGAAAATAAGGAAAAGGATATGAAGCTGAATTTTAAATATAGTTTTATATAATACACCAGTAAAATCAATGGTATTTGGCAAATGTGTGTGCATGTGATTGGCTTAAATATATATTCAGGTATTTGGGTGAAAAGTCTCATTTGTGCTTGCCAAAAGCTAAACCAATCCCAACTCAGGCAGGTGATGAAGATGGGGGAGCCAGAATTTCCAAGCCAGAAAAGTGGGGCTTTTTTTAGCCTGGCATAATTTCAAAAGTGACACTACATCAGTGCAAAAAGAATGTTAAAGCAGTATGTCTAGAGTCAGCATCTCATCTTGGTTATTTCCAGTTGAAAAGTGCACTGATAACAAAGAAAGGGGAATTTACTTATCAATTACCAGATTTTTGTGAGCTATCTTGTACATAATAATATCTATAAGTGATCTTGTACCAAGGTTCTTGAAGACAGACTTTTTTTTTTATGTTTTTGCAACATCTGGAAATACTTTCCAGTCTTTTTACTTATTTCATTGTCATGCATAAAAGACATGTTTGTAAGATCTTCAGTTAGCTATCATGTACAGCTTCCACAAAAGAAAGAGGCATCCAGAAAAAAGGCAAGGAGATTTGACAGTGAATGGATGAATCTCAGAAGAATCCCTAGCACTGTAAATAAGCCTTCTTTGAGTGCTTACTCCATGCACTTGTATACAACTGGTAATTCCTGCAGGTTTGCAGGAAGATATTTAGACTCCCCAGTAAAGATTGGCCCAGTTTCTGGAAATCTGTTCATAGTATTAGTCCAAGAGTTAAAAACTGCTCTCCAGACTGCTTTGAAGACAGTGAGCCAGATACATAGCTGAATGCATGCAGGTCTACAGATTTTGAATGATTGCACTTCCTCCTCAAATCAATAATGTGAAATTAATGTTTTATGTTCCTCAAGAATACAGAAAATCAAATAGAATTTTAAGCCCAGCTCTTATTTATTTAGAATCTCATTTATCATATCTGAAGTTAATTCCACTATTTTCTTTCAGTCACTAAGGAAAAAAAAAATTACTCACATAGGTAAGAAGTGAGGCATATTAAATTATTTTCAAACTTTAAATGCAGTCACTTTATCTTCAAACATAAAGTTATTTACATTATATAAAATATTTGTTAAACAGAAAAGATGGACTTGTCCTTGTAGTTAATTGTGAAGTGTTTATCATGCATTTTTAATGGACATATAGGAACTCTGTTGAGTAATAAAATAAATATGCTTCTAAAATGCCAAACTTTTGAGCAGCTTTTAAATCATTGAGATTTATTTAAGCTACCACCTCAAAGTGTTACTTCACTAACTGGAACCCTGTGATCTCAGTTATCTTGAGCCTGGGATACAAGGGACACTATTCAGTCACAGATTAATATTAACAGAAAGATCAAGAACTGACATTTTGTCAACTATCAATGTTAAAAAATGGTTTGATCACATTAAGTATGCAGTAGTACCTCTTGCCTTTAGAATTATTCAAATATCAGAATTTAATATCACAGTATAAAAGACTCTCTTACAGCCCTTTGAGCAGTTCCTAAACTTCATGCTTACAAGTGTGGTGTCTGTGTGAAAGACCTTTCATTTTATTTTACTTTTTTTTAATTTCAGACCTCTTGTAGTCTGGTTCCAAACAATGAATGTCTGCTTACAGCTGGAGTGCATTATGTGATTCCTGGAGTCCATCTTCTACTTTAGTTTTATTTTAAAAAATGCTGAAAATTTCAGTTTCTAGTTTTTCAGAAAGCTTCACAATGTAGACTAGAGTACTGTAAATGGGAAACCTGCTTACTCTGACTTCTTAGGAATACAGGACAGATCTTTTCAGACAGTTCTTCCCCTTTGCAGAGTACATCCATATTAAGTTTAATCTGTTATGCATATTTGAATTGTTAGCCTGATTTATATATTCTTGTAGGAGGATTTTCCTCTGAGATAAGAAACTTTTGAGTTTTGCAGAAATGGTCTGTGGTTTCCGAGTTATCCATATTTCTGTGTGTGTATGTTTTTCATTGTGCTCTTACCTGTGTATAGTGGGTTCATTCTGTCTGGGTGACAAAGCTGCTCTCACTCCCCTTCTTCAGCTGGACAGGGGAGAGAAAATATAACAAAGGTGATTTTACTGGAAATGAACTTTGCATAAGAGTAGAAATTTAATTGGAAGATCTACAGTTTGTCAGTAGTGCTCCCTATAATGCTTTTACAACACTAACAGAATAATTATCAACATCATCTTTCTTCCTCCCTACTCCCATTATCTGAAAACGAATATTAGGAAATATTGTGTGCATGTTTTTTATTTACAATGACATGAAAATAAAAAAGACTTAGATTTTCAGCATTTATCTTAAATGTTAAATTTTTCTCATACTTTTGTTCTCAATTTCAATAGCCACCTATAGGCAGCTCTTGCCTTTTGCCATGACAGAAAACATCCCACAAACTATAAAGTGTCTAATTCAAACATCTGAATTTTCCATAAATATACGGTCCAGGCCCTTAATCAGTCCTCAGCCTGATATATTCTAAGGCATCTAAGGTACTATTGGATGCTAGCGGCCAGCAGCTGAATAAAATCCTTAGTGGTCAATGCAGATATGGTGGCCAGTAACTATGAATCTTATCCAGGTACAAGTAGAATTTTTTTTTTTTTTTTAATTTACCAGACTATGTAGGAGAATTGTCCTGTATATGTTTGGAATTTGAATCTAAAGCCTTTACTTGAGTAAAATCGTCATCGAATTATGAATATAAATATGTTTCTTTATGTTCTTTTCCTCATTTTATTGACATGGGCCAGAGCAATCCCAGACATGAATATAGACTGGTAGAACTGATTGCAATCAGCCCTACAGAGAAGGACTTGGGGAAGAGAGGCTGGAAATGAACCAGCAATGTGCACTTGCAACCCAGAAAGACAACCACATCCTGGATTGTGTGGACAGAAGTGTGACCAGCAGGTTGAGGAAGGTGAGTCTGAGTCTCTGCGCTGCTCTCATAAGACTCCATCTGTAGTGCTGAGTCCAGCTCTGGGGTTCCCAACCCAAGAAAGATGTGGGCCTGTTGGAGTAGGTCCTGAGGAGAGCCAAGGAGGTGCTCAGAGGACTGGAACACGTCTCTCATGAACACAAGCTGAGAGCTCTGGGATTGTTCAGTGTGGAACAGAGAAGGCTCCAGCCAGATGTCATTATGGCCTTCCAGTACTTTAAATAGGCTAATAAAAGTAGTTACTTTTTACACAGGGAGTTAGTGATAGGACAAGGAGGAATAGTTTTAAACTAAAACGGAGTGATTTAGATTAAACATTCAGAAGAAATTCTTTACTGTGAGGATGGTGAGGCACTGGAACAGTTTGCCCAGAGAAGTTGTGAATGTTCTATTCCTCAAGGTGTTTAAGGACAGGTTGGATGCAGCTTGAGCAAGCTGGACTAGTAAAAGGTGTCCTTGCCCATGGGGCAGGGCAGCTGGAACTAGACGATCTTTAAAGTATCTTCCAACCATTCTATAATTCTGCAATTCTGTTACATCAGTGGATATACTTTGAGGTTATGCCTCCATTCACAGAAGGAAAGTTTGGAACTCTCCACTGTGCAATAATATCCTGCTTTACTGTGTTATTTAGTGCTTTTGACTGCCACATACATTATCTATGGAAATTTTTAACTATACGTGTCAAATATTCAGTGCGATATTAAGCAAACAGAATGCCTATTATGTTTTCAGAATAGTTTGATGGTTGCAAAAGGAAACTGATTGCCATGATAGTTTGATTTGATAAGTGATATGCAACTGTACAAGGAATAAAAGATATAATTCCACTAAAATTAATAGTAACTAAGGAATCTTTTCCCTTTGTTTGGCAATCCAAGTTCTTCAATTTTTTAGGAAAAATGTACAGATTTTTCTTGTTCCTTTGTGGAATGTAACAAACAAAGAATGACTATCATCATTAAATTTGATTTTTTTTTTTTATTTAGTTAATTCAAATTCTATGTTAAAATCAAATTCATATAAAAAAACAAAACAAAATAATATAGATGACTGCAAGAAAGGGAAGCTTGTCAACTTTTGGAATATTTTTTTATAAGTTTGCTTTTAAGAACTGCTTTAATCAATTTCTCTGCTTCTAACATAACATCTTTGGAAGATATAAAAAAGAAATTCAAATAACTCTTCCCATAAGACAAAGTCTCCTAGGAAAAAATATTGATAAAATACACATTTGCTTTTACTTCTTTTTTCTGACCAACAAAATGATATTTTGTGTTCTTTATTTAGAAATGTTCATATTGCTATTTTTTAAGGAAATATGATTTAAGTGGTGAAAACTATGTGAGATAAGGCGAATATTTTTAAATACTGCTAATTTTTCAGTCACTGTTCTGTGTGCTTCTCACACAAATACTGGAGTATGTTCATTGGTTCCTGTTGGTGTAAATTTTCTTGCATCCGATGATGCTGTTAGGATGTCAGTTTGCACCTGCTGGGGGTTTGCACAGTATTCACCCATCTTTCAGTGCCATATGAACAGGCTTTAACTCAAAATTTACATTTTACAAAATTTACAATACAATCATTTGGAACAGTAAAACAGGTCAGAGTGCCACTATGCTGTCTGATTATTGTGCAGAGGATTTGTCTACCATTGCTAGTTCATTCCTTTGATATTCATCATTTTATTGTGTTTTCTTTCTTGAATAAAGTTACATTTATTTTAGGACCTTTTGGAAATGTGGCATTAATAATAGTTGAAATGGTGCCACCATAATGTGGTAATGGTTTGATTGCTGTTGAAATTCCATTTATTCTTAGTTCCTTTCTTCTAGAACTATTAAAATCTTATGTGCATAAACTTTGCATAAATGAAAGTTAAGCTGATTGTCATCATGTGGCTATAAATGCCATCAGATGTTTTTGTTTTATTTATATATTCTTTTTTTTTTTAATAAGAAACACACCCTTTTCAAAGCCTTACACATTAAGGTGTAAAGAATTCAAGTAACTGGGTGAGCAAAGCATATTTTGAAAACTTTAGTCAATAAAGTCTTAAAATGGCTTGGTTTTCCTCACTTCCTACTTACATATTATTCAGGAAATTATAGAATTTACTTATTATCTAAGAGTTATTTTGACCCTACTCTTATTGAAGTTTCTATAAAATATTTTTAATAAAATGAATATAGTTTCAAATAAAGTGCCTTTAAAAGACAAATTATTTATGAAATTATTAAGCAGGAATCCTGAGACTTAGAACACTTTCAGAACACTTAAATGTTTATAAACTGTGATTTAAAACTGCAGTAACAAACCCTCAGTACAAAGTATAAAAAGACCCAAAAGCAAAGTAAACCAGAGCAGTGATGGTCTAGTGAAGGTGGTGGTTTACACAAAAATCATGGTCAGATAAGGGCTGTCCCTTATCCCAAAGTGAAGGCATTACAAAGAGAACTCAAGTCCAGAGCTGAATGGGACTCACAAGGATCATCAAAGTTCAGAACACCCCCCCAGGAGTCACACCATGTGCCTGGGAGCAGTCCAAATCTTCAGTCTCAGAGCACAGTCTTGCGCTCTGATCACTTTCTCAGGGAGCTCTGGAATCTGTTCCGTTAAACACCAAAGGGCCTAATGACAGGGTAACACAGCACAAATAACAAATGAGGAAGTGCACACATGCACACAGACACAGACAGACACAGACACAGACACAGACACAGACACAGACACAGACACAGACACAGACATAGACACAGANTTTACTTATTATCTAAGAGTTATTTTGACCCTACTCTTATTGAAGTTTCTATAAAATATTTTTAATAAAATGAATATAGTTTCAAATAAAGTGCCTTTAAAAGACAAATTATTTATGAAATTATTAAGCAGGAATCCTGAGACTTAGAACACTTTCAGAACACTTAAATGTTTATAAACTGTGATTTAAAACTGCAGTAACAAACCCTCAGTACAAAGTATAAAAAGACCCAAAAGCAAAGTAAACCAGAGCAGTGATGGTCTAGTGAAGGTGGTGGTTTACACAAAAATCATGGTCAGATAAGGGCTGTCCCTTATCCCAAAGTGAAGGCATGACAAAGAGAACTCAAGTCCAGAGCTGAATGGGACTCACAAGGATCATCAAAGTTCAGAACACCCCCCCAGGAGTCACACCATGTGCCTGGGAGCAGTCCAAATCTTCAGTCTCAGAGCACAGTCTTGTGCTCTGATCACTTTCTCAGGGAGCTCTGGAATCTGTTCCGTTAAACACCAAAGGGCCTAATGACAGGGTAACACAGCACAAATAACAAATGAGGAAGTGCACACATGCACACAGACACAGACAGACACAGACACAGACACAGACACAGACACAGACACAGACACAGACACAGACATAGACACAGATACAGACATAGACACAGACACAGACATAGACACAGAGACAGAGACAGACACAGACACAGACACAGACACAGACACAGACACAGACACAGACACAGACACAGACAGACACAGACAGAGACACAGACACAGACATAGACACAGACACAGACACAGACACAGATACAGACATAGACATAGACACAGACATAGACACACACAGACACAGACAGACACAGACATAGATGTAGACATAGACATAGACATAGGCATAGACATAGACATAGGCATAGACATAGACATAGACATAGACATAGATGTAGACATAGACATAGACATAGACACAGACATAGACATAGCCTGATTTTCCCTGGAATCTGCCCAGAGATAACAGCAGAATTGGACTAACCATGTTACAATCAAATCCTGAAATAAAATCTGGCTACATTTTTAGTCCTTGCAAATATTCTCTTCACTCACAAACTGGAACAAAAACCTACATCAAAATGGTGTGAAACCAGAATATTCAGAGGCAGTTCTGTACTTGAACTTTCCTGTCCATGTAATGAATATCAATTCATATCAAGGAGTTGGTAAGAATTTTATCTTCAAGTCCAGTTGAAAGCAATTTTGCTCACAAAAAGTTTCATTTAAATACTTGAGATGAATAAACGCTGCAGCATCAGACTCGTAAAATGTGAACTTTTGCATTACTAAGCTCATTGAGAAAGATATAATATTCCTTTGAACACAATGTTAACTGTTTTCCTTTTTTTCTCAACAGTATAATGAAGTTCTTGTGTCTGTCATAATGTACCCAGTCTTTTAAGCACTCTTTTTGAGTAAAGGGCAATGGTTCTAACTCAGTACAGAGCAGGAATGCTTTACAGGATTTTTCCAGATAGTGGAAAATGGGTCCAGTGCACCTAATAAGAATGCTAATTTAAAGAGAGAATCAAAAGATGTATACACGTTTGCTTGTTTCACATGATTCTTATTAGCTTCTCCATGCAGGAACAAACATACCTATGGTGAATATTTACTTATCTTTCTTTTCCATATGAAATACTTGTCTGCCCTTGGCCTTGACCTCAGCTTGGGGCAGAATTGTGTTAAGCAAAACAAAAAAGATAAGATAATATTCGTCTCTGCTTGGCAACAGCAGAAAAGCTACTGAAAAATGCATTCATCTTTGTCCATAGGGCAGTAGCAAGAACAAAATATATTTGTTTCTTCCTATGTATGTTAATAAGCCCAGGATAAATATATATATATATATATATTTCTGTCATTGATTCTACAGATGGCAAGGGCAAAATTGCAGAAACCTCATTGATAAAGTTTAAGATCTGTATACAATCTGCAATTATAACACTAGAAAAATTATGAGGGAAACTTTCAGTATTAACTAGTTTTGGACATTTGAGAATATTTTTTCTCCTTTTCTTCTCTTCTCAATCAAACTATTGAGAAGATACTATTTCCTTGTCAAACATCATGGTATTGGCTTGACAGGCTGGAGATCTTGGTATCCTAGTCTCCTGGAAATGTTCTGAAGATATATTTTTCAGTCAGTCTGAACAGGCTTATTTGCCATGTTAGGTGCAGTCAGATGCAAGGACTGACTGACTAACTTACTGCAGTTAATGAAAAAAATCTCTATTTTTCTCCATGATTCCTTTTATGGACAAGTGTTTGACAAGAAGCCTGAAACCTACTGCTTATGAACAATACAGATTTTTTTACTCTGTGCAGCCATTTTGATTTTTCCTTGTAGCTGTACAAAACACCTGTACAGAGAATGCACAGGAAATCCATGACTTTCAGGAAGTGAATGAAATGAAATGACGTGAAATGAAATGACATGAAATGAAATGAAATGAAATGGCATTGGTGTAGCAGCAGCACAGCTACTTCAGTATAGCTATAAATATTTCCAGGTTTCTGAAAATCACATACTATTTTATATATTTCTATAATTCTCCACGACAAATTGTGCAAACACAAAGGCCACAAAGAGTTTGATCTGTGAAAACAATCAGTGGGGGAAGGCAGCACATAGTAATTGTCATAATCAGGTCCTAATTATGGAAGGGTGGTGTATATTTTTTCTTCAGATTGTAAACCAGTATTCAATATGGGTCCCATTAAATCTAGAATTGGAAATATAACTAGAATCTGTTTATTTTATTTTGTACCTTACTGCTTCTCTACAGCGTACAAATGTAATCTTTAATAAAAAAGGGTCAAAATATTATTCTAATTGTGATCTACATTACAAACATTTCAAACTCGCAAAGATTGAGTTTTTTGTTTATTTGGGGGGTTTGTTTGGTTTTTGTTTCTTTGTTTTGGGTTTTTTTTGTTTTCAGTTGGAATAAACACTTAAAAAAGAGAACTGCTCCCACTTCTTGCTGATTGAAGTAAAAGAGTAGAATTGGAGACAAACATCACTTAAACAAAAATATAATAGTATATATTCTAATACTGGAATATTTTTTCCTAATGTGATAGGTTAATATGATACTCCAAAAACTTGCTGCAATTTTATGTAGTATATTTCTTGGTTGCTGTTGCTTTCTTGGGATTTTTTGGTTGTTTTGTTTTGTTTTGTTTTTTGTTAATACAGTCTCTAAGAATATTCTTTTCTTTGGTAAAAATCATACTACTGAATATTGTTAAAAAAAGGAAAAAAGTCTTTTGCACAAATAACTTTGTGAGTCTATTATCTAGATTTTTTGTTTTGTTTTCACTAATTTTTATTAAAACTGTGGCTTTATAAAGATATTTTTATAATTTTAAGCCTTTGAACACAGAACAGAAATACTGAAATAATGTAATTTACAGTGATAAAGAGGTAATAATAATATAGTAATAATAAATAATAACATAATAATAAATAAATATAATAAATAAATATAATAAATAATAAATAATAAAATAATAATAAAGTTACAAAGTCTTCTGAAATAATGTGTTTGACTAAGAAACCTAGTATGACATGGAGAACATTTTGAGTCTTAGTAGATATAGCTAATTTTCTTTTTTTTAAATTGCATTTTATTCTTAAGGAAATTGTATTTTCTTTTTCTTACATTAAAACCAAAAAATAAAAAAAAAGAAATATTGCTATAAATTTAAGAGGCAAAGGTGTTGAAGATTTCTCATATGATTTCCAATGTCTCTGAAATCTTCTGAAACTTTTAAATTGAAAATACTGTCAAGCCTCAAGGCAGAAAACACCTTAGTTAATAACATTTGTAAAATCAAATTCATCAAACAAGATGATAATTTGATTATGAATACAAAAGATTTTATGTCATGATTAATGAATAGCATGTCTTTGATGGCTGTTATAAGGACAATTTGTTCTTAGGATTCTTGTTCTCAACTCTTGGCAATTTTATCAGGACAACTTTTTCACAGACAAAAATAACCAATATGAACCAAATATGACCCCATCTTAAACATATGTGTGAATGAGAGACTTTGAAACTGCTTAGAGATTTAAGGATGAATTTGTCTCTCTGCATGCAACTATGGATGAAGTATTCTGTAGCCCAGTTAATATTTGCTTTAAAATTTGTAAGGATGATTCAATGCTTTGAAGTTCCAGTTTTACTGAACGGGTTTTCTTTCTGCTTTCTTTATTTATTATCTGCATCTCCTAGCTAGGCCCAGACAATACAATGGTAAATTGGCTGATTGACAAATACTTCAAGAGCAAATTAAAGCACCAAAATAGACCATTATCTAAACCTAAAGAATGAAAATGCAATGCCTCATTAAAAACTATACCTGAGGTTACTGTGTTCCTGTTGCTCCAGACAGGTAAGTTGCTAGTGTAATAAGAAGTGAAACTATAATAAATTCAGGCAGGGCAATGAGAAACATTCAGTTGCTGAATTATGAATGTGAAAAGTCCCTGCAGGGCAAAGTTGTGAACTCAGAAAACATTAGGGTCATTCAAATAATGATTGTATATGTCTTGGGAAAATAATATACAAGAAAAGGATGAACCTCAGTGTGCTGCATGGCCTTTTTCATTCTCAGTATTCAAGCATCACTGCTGTCATGTTGCAAGGTATATTAAAAAGGAGAGATTATGTGCTGATGGTTGAGATCTCTTCATCCAAAACGCAGCTCCATCTGCGTGTGGTTGAAGAGCTTCTGTTACATGACACCCACTGGACCTAGCTGCAATTTAGCCTTTCCAAGAACTTCATTACCTAGCTAATTATTTACTTTTACTGAAATAGAAATAGCAACAGATTGCACCAGAGATTCCAGTATAACTGCAGACCAAGCATCTTTAGGGCAAAGCTGGCATGCTGTCACCAGTTTTGAATGTCTATATGCTGTAGGAAGGTAATATTTCTAAAGCAGGAGTGATTTGCATTATTTACTTTTCTCAACAAAGTGGTGAAAAGACCATGCTAGAAACCTTTCTGTGATTAACACTCCTATGGGCACACAAAGAACTTTTCACCTTATAGCCTTTGCCTGATGATTTACAAGATATTAGCTTTCAATCCTAAAACAGGATCTCAAACTCAAACTTCTCAGCAGTAGAAGAAGGTTAATTAGCCCATCTAAGAACTTAGAAATCCTTGTACACCTTAAGGTGTGCTTCACTGAAGCTACTCGAAGGAATGTGGAAGAAGAGTAGATGTCTTTACATCACTGAAAGTACATTTTTGAAAATCCCTTTCTCTTAGGATTTATTGCTTAACTGGGATTGAAATGGCTTTAAAACTAATGTCAGCTTTGTTCAAATTAAGACCAGAAATTAAAAGCAACCCAAAAAGCTCTTCCTTGCCAAAGTTATAAAAATGTTTAAATATCTGGTGTAGACTTTTTCAGCATTTGTTTTGAAAGTGTTCAGTTTTGAAACTGGTATCTATTTCAAGAATATTTATTTTCCCACCACTGTGAGAATGTTATAGTATTATATTGCCAAATAGAAATGACAAAACTGATATATGACAGTTCATTGAAATTAAGATATTTTACAAGTTCATTGAGCTTTTACAAGCTGTCCTATTTCTATCCCAAAGGATGATTTCTTTTCTCTGCATTTAATTTCATCTGGGTTTAGAAAAAAAAGATTTGGTTCTCTTCAATAGCAATTAAATTTAAATTGTAGTTTTTATTCATTTGTGCTAAGAAGCAGCAGAATTGGAGGGTATAATTTGTGGAGAAAGGAATGCAAATCATGATGGAATTTGGATTCATTATAAGTATATGTTAGCTACTTGAAGCATTGGCACATCCCATTCAGAATATTCTGAATTGGCATGGACCAACCAGGATCATCAAGCCCAGCCCCCCAGAGAATGGCCTTTACAGGGATCAAACTCACAACAATGGAATCATTAGCTCTGAGCCCATTATAACCCAACTGAAATAATATCTTGTTTTACTACATTAATAGAGTTCAAACCCTAAAATATTTGACATTGTATGTATGTATATTAGTATTTCATCGTTATGCCTATGTGGAAACTACTTCAGAGGTAAATATTTTGACCATTTGGCAATGTGAGGTGCAAAATTTAGGTAACTTAATAGCAGAATACAGTGTCTGTGAGCACTTGTTCAAAAATTTCTTGGTTGTACTGATCAAACATATCTTCATCCATTTTCATTTGTTTTGCAAATGCTTACAGGTTTATGTGTGCTCAAATGTTTAGGAAATTACTGGGTTTTTGTAGGTACACACATATTCATATGCAAGCTGGCTGTACAGAAATGACAGAACTTGCTGTATTTGTTAAGAATTTTTCCATTAGGGAAAGACTAGCTTATAGACTGGCAAAATAAAAAGAGGCATGTGTCTCTGTAACAAGTCAGAAGTGGCAACATAAGACTTTCAAACAATAGTGAATGGTGTATAAAGATCATCCCAGACAGTATGCATGATACAGCTAACATGCTAATTGAATATTGGAATAACAGGGATAACTTTAATTGACTATGGTATTCAGTAGGTGGATGCCTGGAAAAGCTGGAATCAAAATTTTTCTGAGGACTTTGTCTTTCTATCTGTTTTGGGCTTTCTACTATGGTCTAATATGCTTTCAGACAACAATGGTGGGTATTTTTCTTTTTGAACAGAGAATATTTTGGTAATAAACCCAGGAGGTCTGTAATAAATTATTTCATACTTGTCTTTGGTTCAGGGATGTTTTTTAATAATATGCCATTATTGACAGAGCTAGTGGGAATACCAGTAAGAAGTAACTTGTCTGAAATACATTACTGTATTTCAGTCATTGGGAAGTTTCTCAGAAACAAGAGACATTACCTCAGAAAGAACTGGTACCTGAAATCTATCCTACTGGGTGCAGCATTCAGTCTATGAGAAGGATGACATTGTTTCTCAAAAAAAACCTCAAAAAACAAAAAACAAAACAAACAAACAAAAAAAAAAAAAAAACAAAAAACAAAAAAACCCCAAACCACTTGACCTGAAAAAAAACCAGACTTCTAAAAGATATGAAGATAAAATGAAGAGGTTTTATGTTTATAGGTTGAAAGGAAGATTTTACTTATTTTCATTTAAATATAGACTCTAATTTTCCTTTTGATGTCCTCGATGTTTCTGAGATGGCGTCTAAAGCATTTGTAAGAGCAGTAAGGGAATGGTTTGCAAATGTTGACATTTTAGTCTCACTAAAATAGTAATCAATAAAAGTCTCATTTAGTTTAGATATTTTATAGAATTTTGAAATATAATTGTCTACAAAAAGTCTTCCTTGCAAGTTATATGAAAAGCTGTTTGCATCTGAACTAATCTGTCCAAATCAGACTAAATGGAACAGGTTTTTCAGCATTTTTGAATACTTGCTTTAATTTAGCTTTGCAGATAGGACCTCTGGGGGCTGTATAATTGTTTGTCTGGTATGATCCATTGTTTTCTGTATTACATGCATATATTAATGTGTTTTTGTTTCAAATTTTAAGAGGTTATTTTTTAACTTGGTTGAACAGCTAGACTGCTTCTTCAGTTAATGATATATTTGGTCTGCGATTTGCTTTTTATATTGGATTCAGATTTTTGGCTTGGCTACATTGCTTAGACTCTAGAGTAAACAGTTTTCTCATACAAGTCTAAATCATCTAACTTTATGTGTTTTTCAGTGGTTTACAAAAAACCCAATATATTTAACTCATCTTCAAAATATATATATTATACATATACTTGGAAATATGTAGTACACTTCCATATGTGTATTTTGGATAAATATTTGGATCACATCCTAGCCCTTCAGAAAAAAAATATTTAGCTTACAGCCTTGTTTACATCAACATTGAGCATGTTTAGAAGAAAGATAAGAAAGTATTTTACTTGCTCTCTAGGAAAGAGTTAATTTGTTTTGGTTTGACCTTTATAGAGCTTCTTTGCTATAGGTCTAGTAGGTTCTAGACCTTGACAATTCTTTATTGACCTCATAGTATTATTTATTGCATGCATTTTTCTGGCAGGCTGCTACTCCATCTATTTTTGTTCCATATAGACATTGATGATATATAGTCCTCAGTAGCCCCAAAGATACAAAACTTCCTTCTTTCCTCTCAATGCTGCACAGATTTTCTTTTAGTCACTAGTCTTGACATGTTGTCTTGAATAATCTACAAGCAACCCTCTACACATTTTCCTATACTTAATCCATAGTGTTAAAGCTTCAAGCCTTGCTAAATTTTTTCGTTGTTACTTTAAGTGCATTTCAGAATATTTGGGTTAGAAGTGGTCTACCAGAAAGAAAAAAAACCTTGCATTCTCATGAATGATTGTTGCCTGATTTCCAGAAAAATATTTTGCATCCGAAAGACATGCATAGACCAAGCAAACTTTGAAAGAAATCACGCACCAGTGACAAACTAGCTCAAGGAAATCATTGATTATTGATATTCAGCCAACTCTCCTTGTTTCAGTGTTGAAACAGAACATGTATTGCCCTACCTTGGATGTGCAATGAAAGAAGCTGGAAACATAATGTCAGGTGAGACCATGTAGCCCTAGTCAGACGAACAGAAGTTTACTATCTGTGTAGAAACACAAAGATTAGGCAGCTGTCCAGAAAATATGTTTCACAAAGTCTGAGAAAACCAACTGAAAAATGAAAAAAAAAAAAAAAAATGCAGCTTACAGAACTGATTATTGTACTGAATATTAGTTGTACAGTCGGAAGTCCTTGAGGTTTACTACAAGTTTTTATTCAGCTGCATAAAATACTTTTCCAGGAACAAACAGGAACAAAAAATTAAATGTTATTTAATTTATAAACCCATAACACCCATATTAGTGGGTGTTAAGAATAGCTTTAACCAGGTATATCTATGGCACTAAAAAACACTAATCATTTTAAGGCTGTCAGCAACATGATTTTTAGCAAAGTAGATGGATTGCAAGTAACTGTCAGGTGTTTTGAGAAAATAAATGTACTTTTAAAGTTCATTTTTCTCACTCCATTTCAATTTATGTTCTATATAGCCTGTAGGCACAAGAACTTCATTGTTCTGTTGAAAATTTGCTTGGCCCTATTATCCTTTTCTTCCCCTAAATGAAAGTAATTGACCATATTTAATGTAGCTTTGGCCACAAATGCTGCCATAAATATCTTTCACTTTTGCACTACAAGATTACAATACACTTCATCTACTAGGTCCCACCAAAGAAAACAAATACAGCTATTGAGAAAAGAACATAAAAGTTCTGTGCAGTACCTGGGAGCACTTTTCTCTTTAAAGTTCACAGTAGATTTATATTTGTCACTTATTAGTATTTTCTTACTGCAGATTTCTAAAAAAAAATAATTTTCTAAAAGAAATGCAGAGTATCATCTAAGAACAGTTTCTGTTTTTAAACATATTTAATAAAAAATAATAAAAGACATATTTAATAAAATATTTTAGGCATATTTAATATTTTTTTTTTAAATGTCATTGTTGAACTCCTCTGTACTTTGGCTACATCACTTATGTGGTGATTATTGTTATATTTCAAGGTTTGTTTATTTATTTTATTTTTTTCAAGCAATTTTTAGAGCTTGCTATTTTTCTGGATCAAATTGCTCTACTCATCTTTCTAAAGGTCTTGGGTTTTGTAATTTGATTTATGTGGTAACCTTGAAACAAGGAGAGGCATTAATAAACTGTTCCGTTTTAATGAATGGCTTGTCAGGTACTGGTTGACTACTTCAGTGGCCAGGAACTCTCTTCCTCCAGGCACTGTTTAGAAGGGCAAAGCTTCAGGCTCTCTGTCATGTCTGTGCCTAGCCTCATTTAATATTTAACAGCTGTCAAGAATAGCAATGGTTTGAAGGACTTATTTGATTAGTAATAGTTTTGATATCTCTTTACTTCTCTTAAAATTGCTTTTAACTTTTTAGATTCAGGAGTAAGATCTGGCATAGCTTGGGAATACTGAAACAGTCTGAGTGCATGCTGTCAGCTCTCCAGGTCAGAAATACATGATGTGCATGGAGGCACAGGAATAACATACTCCAGTCCTTCAAAGACAAATGTTTCCTTATATGCTTGATAATTCCTGAAATAATGCTTTCTTTTTTCCAGACTTTTCATTTATTATGCATCTCTCCTTCTGACTTGGCTCCCAGAAGGTAGGTGGAGATTTGGAGTGGCATCTCTGTAGTTTACACCACCAGTCAGAAGACTCCATACATTGTCAGCACAAACAAACTTCAAAAAGTCCAGTACCTTTGCTTTCACCTCCTTCTGTGGATTGGATCACAAAGCAAGCTTAGAGTGTGTAACCTCATATTACATATCTACAACAGCTCTGGAAAGCACCTCTAAAGCAGAACCATTCCCTGAGCACCCCTCCTCTCAAGTAATGCAGCAAGACTTTAGGTCACTTTAAAAAACAGATTTGAATTGAGTGTCATTAATAATAATGGATTCTTTTTTCTTTAATTTTATGACTTCCTATCACTAGATTTTTGTTGTTGTGATGGTGTTGTTTGTTTGTTTGTTTGTTTATTTTTTGGGTTTGTGGCGGGTGTTTGTGGGGGGTTACTTGGGATTTTCATTTCTCCCTACAAGAGCTAAAGGCTACAGTGATTGTTATATCCACCTGTAGAAAGCAGTGGTACAACACTTGCTGCAGCATCTAAACATTTGATTAAGCAGTACCTAAATATTTCTAGTTTTCAACTTTGTTCTTGCTGGAAATCATTGACAGAAGACAAAACCACAAAAAACCTGGAAAGGAATCCTTGTACATATCAGTATTGCTTATCTGTACTTATGAGTTCATTCTTAACCTTGTCATTGAAATGTTTCTGATCCCCTTTTTGACAACTGTAATTTGTTTGCTCTTTTTCTGTTAACTTGAACATCTGATTTTTAGTTAACAATATTGTTTCCAAGGCCATCCAAATCTGAGATGGATTTGGTCTGAAAAGAAAATTGAAATTATTTGCATGACGCATGTATTTGTCCATAATATCAGCTCTTTTTTCCAAAACATCCTGAAAAATATGAACGGCACGCATGCAGGTAATAAATTATTAAATGTGGAGACAATTCAATAGAAAGAGCTGTCACTGAAATAAACAGGAAATTTTACTCCTGTGGTAAGAGAAAAGTGAGCTGAGTTTTAGTATCCTGAAACTTGGTCCCTATTAATGACTTGCGCTTAAAGCTCAGCAGATTTTCACAAATTTTTTTAGAATGTCATTCATAGTCAAAGGATCCTCGTATTCTATTTTTATTATTATTGCAGGTTTTGTTGTTACTATTTTATTGTGGTTCTACTCTAACACATTTCAAACACATATACCTAGAGTTGGAGTTCTACTGTGTTTTAAAGTCGAGATTAAATTCAGTCAAATACACATTGGATGATAGTTGTGGCAGTGGAAGAAGTTCTCAAATTGCACAAAAATGGATTCTGAAATGGAGGAGCTGGATTTAATAAAATGACCATTGCCTGGGAAATAAGCAGTAATTTACATAGAGATTTCTCTGAGCAGTAGATTAATTTTTTCTATTAATTTTAATCAATTATTATTTTTTTCAAATAATCTCAAAAAATTTGGAAAAAAACATTTGCTCTGTGTGATGAGTTTCTCATCAGAACAAAGAGCAAGGAAGAGATGGAACAATCTCAGAGCAGCACATGTGACACATACCTTGACAGAACTACCTCTACTAGATTCTATAGTCAAACAAGATACCTAAATCCTAGTGATAGTGCTCAACCATTAGTTGTACATAATCATTTTGTGTTTGATATTGTATATTACATCAGACACTAACAGCCAGACAAATCACTGAAAATATAATTAGCTGTTCTAGGAAAAACTAACATTTCTCTGATTTGTTCAATTTCTCTTTTGACTTTGGTTATCTGACATTTTCACAAAGAATTAAAAGATGGAAAAAATTTTACAGTAAAAATAATGCTTTTAAAACTAATTTAATGATAGGCTATTAAATTAGTTCTTGTCAAAATCTTACATTTCTCTTCAGCATCTTAGGTTTTGCATGATGCTTTTAGTGTTGCTCAGATTCTCTATCCTATTCAGAGTGTTCAATTAGGTGACTGATCTACTAATTTATATGGCCTATATGAAGCTGATCTGTTCTTAACACACCTTAAATATGAGCTTGTTCTCCTTTAGTATAAAGAAAAAATCTTTTGATCATAGATTTGAGACCACAACTCCTTTGCTTGGAAATCCTCTAAAATGACTTGGGTTAAATAAGATTTTTCTGCCATCAACTACAAGATTTTCATGCCACATGATTTTTGGTTTTGATTCATTTTCACTTTAGAGTCTAGGAGTTCAAAGTATTAGAATTAACAAGAAAAATTTAATGTTTATTCTACGAGCTCTTCTACCTTGAGCTTTGACTTTACCTTTCTACCAGTATGGACTATGATTTGATATCAAATTGGTTTTAGCATCAATTCTTCCACACAGAATAGAAAATACATATGGAAATATAGAGCAATCTATCTTGTTATTGACTTTTGTTAACTGATCTCATAAAAAGCACCATCAGATCTAGAGAAAAATCTAAGATGTGTATCTCTCTCTGTACACACAGATAGATATATATCTATAGTTCCAAACAAGTCAAACCAGAGGGACACAGTGATGTATTCATTCAAGCTGGCAGTAATAGGTGAACTGGGAGCAGACAGATATTGTTAAGTATACTTTGGGAGACATTGTGCTGAAGAAGATAAGAATCATTAGGAAAAAGGGAAGCTGGGGACAGTCTATTTTGCAACCAAGTAGTATGGAACTAAAAAATAGGTGATGGCTGTCAGGTTGATAGTTCTGTGGGGGTTTTTGGAGTATATATATATATTATTTTTTTTATTTTTTATTTTTTTCTTACAGATCCACACAGGATAAGGCTTGATATTATAAGGGAGCCTTTGGGTAAAACTGCAGTGAAAACTGTAAATAATAATAAACCAGTAAAATATCACAACATGGCTGAGATCAACATTGCTCAGTTCTTTTGTTGTTCTGCTGTGATTTTCAATATCCAGCTGAGTGTGATTGATTCCTAGCTGGGGATTGAAGTTTACACATACTACCAAAATAACACAGACTTGAATCAGTGAACATTTACACCCTATTTGCATCCAAGTGTACCTTGATAATACAACTGAGATGTACTTGATAATACAACTACAACAACTGCAACAAGACTATTTCTCTTCTGGGATTCCTGATTATTCCTGATTTCTTCACACTCACATTGAAAAGAATCTTTTTGGGAAAATGTCCAGAAGTACTGTGGCAGAAGAAACTTGGTCTAGAGCCAGATGCTTTCTCTCTTTGCTTCGTGGACAGAGGAAAGAAATACAAGGCCTGAAACATGAGGAAGGAACATAGATTTTTGCAGCTTGGTGCTTCATTTAATTTCTGTAATCTAGCAGGAAAAACAAACAAACAAACAAACCCCAAAAAAACCCACAAAAAAAAAAAAAAAAAAAGGAAAAAGAAAAAAAACAAACTCACCAAAAAACCCACAAAAACCTAACAGTGTTTCAGAAACATTTTTTCGCAGATGAGCAAGGTTTTGAGTTAAAAAATGGTCTGAGTTAAAATCCACTGGTCACAATAAGTAAGCCCTTTGCTATCTATTAACCCTTTATTTTTTTCAGGTTGAAGGACCATGGGTCTATTTTTCTCCCATAGGTCACAGTCATCCAGGAGTCTGCAGAGACTTTCTGCAATGGATCAGAGCCATTGATGCATATCTCAGAATTCAGACTGCTTATCTTTTTGGATACACCATTTCTGGAAAGGGTGTTACTTTTTACATTATCTGAACCCCACACACGTTTAGTTGAAAATAGTATTCAATAATAGATTAATCATGAAACAAATAAATTGATTAATTCTGTAGTTCATTTCATGCAACAGGGGGCAGCTGTATATAAGTCAAGGAAAATCAAACAGGTGTAGGATTTTAGGATTTAGTTTTCCATATGAAGATAATGGTGGTTTCAGCTTTTAGTTAAAGCTTCTGCTCTTCTTGAGTCTTAATCAGTTAGATAAAGAGTAATCTAGGGTACATATCTATTCTTATTTAGGTTAATATTGTTTTAAAGGGACTTCTACATTTTGACTACAGGCAAAAAAATGACAGTAACTGGATCTTTTGTAAATCAGAGTAGCTCCATTTTAGTCATTCCAGTAGCATTGACTGGAATAGCAGTAACAACAGTAACAGCAGTAACAGCATAGAATCACAGACTCATTAAGATTGGAAAAGAGCTCTTAAATCATTGAAGCTAACCATTAATTTAACACAGCCATCTTCATCACTAAACCCTATCCCCAAGTCCATTTCTAATAATTTTTGAATACTTACAGGGGTGGTTGTTCCACCACTTCCATGGGAATCTTTTTCCAATGCCTGACCCTTTCAGTGAAGAAATTATCCCTAAGATCTAATCTAAAGCTTCCCTGTCACAATCTTCCTGGGCCTGTGAGGCCTGTGAGGCCATTTCCTGTGGTCTTGTCACTTTTTACATAAGAAAAGAGACTGGCACCCAGCTCTCTACAACCACCTTTCAGGTAGCTGTCGAGAATGATAAGGTCCCCTCTGAGTCTCTTTTTCTTCAGGCTAAACACTCCCAGCTTCTCTTAGCCACTCCTCATGCTAACTGTTCCCTAGCCTTTTCACCATCTTTTTTGTCCTTGGTCTTAAATATTGCCTAAGCAATGTTTTAATATGCAATTTCCCCCTAATTCGATGGAATTTCCCCTAGGAAAGATTTGCCTACGCCTCTCACACATAGGCACAAAAATAATTCATGTATGCATATACAAAAAACTCATGGTCTTAGGGCTAAAGTGAATCAACCGAATTTTTAAGAACCCAGAACATATACATTTAAAAGAGTATCCCTCTAAGCCTTTCATGCATGCCCATTAGAAGTTATTTGACCAAATCTGTTCCAGTAGTGTTAATGGATGCCTAAAAAAACTGTGAGGCAATGACATAATGGTTCTCAGGGGTTGTTGGTGCCAGTATCTACAGTGGGCTTGTATGCATTATTGGGCAGTATTTTCCATGTCTGGTCACAAATCTGTAGGATCACCTCAAGTGATCCAGGTAATGAGATGTGACTCTAAGGATATCTGCAATGTGTATAAGAGCAACTGTAGAAGATTTTGCTCAGGTAATTGCTAATTTTTCCTTCAACAGAAATTTTTATCTAGATGAAGTCTTAAAATTTTTCTGAAAAAAGATTTGGCAGACATAGCCCAGAAATATGACTGAGATGTTACATGTAATTTTGATGATACACAATGAATAAAAAAGACAGAAGAACAACAGTACAAATAAATTTAAGCTTCCGTGCATGGTTCTGAGTCCCCAAGTCCAATGATTTATTTGCAACTCCTGCTAGGTTGATGCATTGCTATTATATTATTTTTGTTAAAATAATGCTGTTTATAATGCTGTTACTGATTTTTGCATTCAGCAGAAGGCATGTGCTTGCTCAGAGCTTCACTGGCATTGGGCATATTATGTAAGTCACTTGGGAAGTATTTCATGCACTCATTACACTTTATCAGCACGAAAGGAAGCACAGAGAATCAAAACAAAAGATTTCACACAGAGCAATAGAAAACAAGATGTGCTCTGTAGAATATTCATGAAAGGCTTGCAGTATAGCTGAGAGGTATCTGAAGATAGAAGAATTTGTGATAGGATACACATTTCTCAGTCTTAAAAATTGCATAAGCCACCAGGTACAATTATTCATAGCCTTGCACATCCTCATTCAGTAGTCTTGAAGCATTAAACACTTGTTTATAAAAGACAGAATTCCCTGGGATTCATTGATTGTTCTTATGATGCCTTGAAGACAGTGGTAACCATTTAGATTAGTAATACTTGGAACTCTGTACAAGACAGCTGCATATTTTCTGTGACATACAGCTGTAGGGAACAAAATATCATTGATGAAAACAAGTTAGAAGAACAAAGAGTTTATTGTAGCCCACACGATGGCTTCAGCTTTGATTCAGCAGTGTTTGAGACACAGGAGAATAATTTTATGAGCTTGAGCAGAGCCAAAGTGCAATGGTGGAAATTGGTGTAGGAGTCTTTAATGTGTCTTATTTCATTGACATCAAAAGTAACCAAAAATGAAAAAAGAGAGAAGGTTATAATAAAATGCACATGTTAATATTCATTTGCTAAATTCTGCTAAAGTCTTGTAATCTCAAAGCTAATTTAATCCAATTGCCTTTTAGCTACAATGTCTTGCTCCAGCTTCCAAATATAATGACTTTCTAATATAACTTGCACTGTTCTGTATCCAAAGTATCCAAAGTTGGATTCAGTCATGCAATTTATTCAATGAGAACCAACATATTTTGTAATTAAGCCTCACACCTGCACAATCTCTATACTAATATATTAATCTATCTTAAACCTAGAGGAAAGACAGTTTTAAGCGCAACCCTAAACTGCAATTATATTGTGTAAAGCACAGTATACATATGCAATTATATTGTGTGAACCATACTATAGGTATGCCATACCACTGCATTCCATTATTTTGGTATTTCATCATAGGCTGGATTGTTTTTTGTTGTTTGTTTGTTTGTTTTGTTGGGTTTTTTTAAATTATTATTATTCATATAGTGTTTCACTATCAAAGACAAAACTAAAGACTTGTGGAAAATTAGTGTGCACTATTTAGTGTATATAGAATGTAGACATTAAAAATTATCTGAAGAACACATAATAAAAACATGAAATACAGCAAAACAGAAAATGTCACTTTTGTCACTCATTATTATTTGGTAACTCTAATATGTACAAGATTTTTTGTATAATTAATGGTGATTTTTGACAGACAAAATGGAAAATGTTTGTGGATATTTAGAGAGTGAGAATTTAGTCTTAAAAAATTAACAGGGAGCTTAATTACTGTCTAAGTATTTAAGTTTTTTTAGCTCTCATTTTTAGATAACATTCTCCTACCTGCTGGATAAGGAGTTGCAGAAAGGCCTAATCTAAAATTTCCTTCTTAATTGACAGCATTTTCTCACTAGTTTGCCACCCACTATAAGGGGTTATGCATAGGAACTGCTGATTCTTAACCACATTCAATGCACATTGGTGTAAACATCCTATTTTTTGTCTCCATGGGCTGCTTTACAGACCAGGAATATTTTGGGGTTTTCTGACAGCCAGAAAAGTCATGCAATTGTGTGGGAAATACTTGTAAATGCAGTAAACCACTTAAATATATGGACTTTGTCTGATTTAAAAAAAAAAAAAATTGTAAACATTTGTGTGTACTTGTGAACACCCGTTGTTTTTCCTGCTTGATTGCTCATTTGCTCTCCTTAATTTTACACCTCATTTTGCCTTTGAAATGTGGCTTTGAAGTAGGGGAGAATATGCATGTTTTCTGAAGCAATTTGATAAATCTGCAAGAACCTATGGAAGGCCAAGTTCTCACCATTTTAAAACTTGCCACTAATGACACAAAGGCAGATCACCAGCCGCTTATCATATGGAAATCAGAACAGAAAGTACCTGATATAGTTTCTCTTTGAAAACAACAGGCAAAAATATGCTTCTAGGTGGAACTAGGTTCTATTTAAAACTTGAAACCTAGTTTGTGGTTGACTGTACTTGTCTCTAAATGCCTGTGTGGTAAATGCCTCCTAGTAAAAATCGCTGTGTGGCTTATATCGTAACTTGATATTTCATCTGGTTATGCAAAAAAAAAAAAAAAGTTTCTGTAGTTCTGCTTTATGTCTGAGAAAGAAAATGCATCTCCAATGATACTGAAATGCTATCACAACTCTTTAGCATTGATCCACTTCATCTGTGTCCCTTTTAGCAGAAAGAGAATTGGAAAAATACTTTAGAGAATCTAATGCACAAATAAGCACTGTAGAAATTGTATAGTAAGAGAAAAATGGAGGCTAAAGGAACTCAAAAGTCAGGTTGAGTCAAAATATAAACCAGAATTAATACTTTCTGCTGCACAAATTTTATGTTTTGGATTTATGTTACAACTGTGAAGGATTTGGGTTAAAAAAAATAACAAACACGAGGAAGGATAAAAAGCTATAATACTGATATGAGGAGAAAGGGAAAAGATTAAAGTGATCACAGGGAGGCTGAAGGGGGTGTTTACTGTGGAGAAACTAGCTAGGTAGGAGAGTAAGAAAGAGAGACCAAAAAGAAAAGCCTGTTCACAAAGAAAAAAACACAAATTCAAGAAATCAGGTTGTGTCCTAGGACAGTTTTCCAAGGTTTTCTCCTTCCACTGCCTCCCACTTCTGGCTTTCTCTTGGAAGTGGAGGGAAGCCTGACTACCTTGATGGCTGCACTCTTGAAATGTTTCCCTTCCTTATTATAATTTAATGGGAAGATATGTAAACAGAATTTGATATTCCAGAAAAATGTCCGTGTCTTTCCCATGGCAAATCTAAAGAAGTAAAGGATAAATCAAGTTTCCTCTACACCAGTCAGAGTGTGTAGGTTCACACAGTCTAAATAATTTATTCTTAGAAGAAGAACCTGTCTTTTCTTGAATGTGAAATAAAAAAAAATCCTCCAGAAAACTGAAATTATTATTCTTCAAGACAAAAAATTCCTTTCACTTTTACAAGACATGTTCATTTTATCTTAATACCTTTTGTTGAGAGGAAAGGGTTCAAACTGGAAAATTTGGTGAGGAATAAATGATTTTGCTCAAAGTGACCTTGCAGCTGGAAATCCTAAGAATGTTGATGTGGGAAAACTCCATTTACTATGCCTACTGTTGTTATGCCTGTTTTGAGAAGTAGAATTCCTGTGAAGAGATAACACACTCAGGGACATGCTTGAACTTCCTGTTGGGGGAGAGAGAGATCAAAAAAGCACAGCCCTGTGACAAACTGCTCCTGCAAATGATATCTTGGGTCGGCAGTGACAGGATGAGCCAAGCTTGAGGAAACCTGTGTCCCCATGTGTTTCTGCCAGCCAGCATTGGTAGCAAGGTAATGACATAAATCTATTCTGCATTTCAGTTGGAGTTTGGTGATTGCCCTGCTTACCTCTATGTGGCAGTTCCGATGCCTATCATTTCTAAAACCTGGTGTCAAGAAGGAGAAACAACCAGTGTGCAAACTCCATTGTAAGGGTGTAAAAATGTTCATTTAGTTTTAGCATAAAATATTTGAGTATATTTTTCAATTATTTTTTTTAAATATGGGCTCTTTAGTATACAGAACAAATAATGTAAAGGGGAGATTTACGAAAAATGTCACTACACTTGTAAATGCTTATTGATTACATATGGAGCTTGCCATATAGCCAATTGTCAGCTGCAGAAGCCAAATTCAGTTATCTTTGATAATGTGCCCTGTATCCAGTTTACCTATGTCATAGACTGTGTCTTTTCTCCATGACCTTGAAATAGCCCTGTTTTTGTAATTGGAAATTAAAATTCACATCTGGGATATATCCTTGTCATTTATGCATCTATCACACAAGATTGTTTTTCAGAAGAAAAGAAATTAATAATGCAAGACTCCTGCTACCCCTCAGTATAAAAACTTCTCAACTTTTGCACAGAAAGGACTCTACATTTAGCTGTTCACTGTTTTTAAGGATTTTACCTTAACAGGAAATGATCACAATATTAGAAATCAGGGATCTAATTAACATAATAAATAAAATCTACAATACTTTTATTTATGCTTGTTAATGCTATGTTTTGATTCAAAGTATTTAATGAGCTTAGGTTTATTTTATAGTAAGGCAAACTATGAAATGTATTCATTTTTGTGGATAATAAAGTGATGTATGTTGTAGAATGGTTGTTCTCAAATGGTGATCATCAGGTCTCTAACAGTGACACACAGTTATGTCCCAAAACCATATTTCCATATAGTATTATGATTTAAAGGTTTAAAAATAAGAATGTATTTGGTTCCCCCAAAATGTTCATCGTTGTTATGATTGAGAGGTTTGCAAACCTTGGTATGGGATAAATTAATGACTATACAGGCTTCCAATGTGTATCAGCACTGTGACAAACACCCTGCTTTCAGGTTATTTTCAAATCTGGTCCTCCATTTTTCAATTTTTTTTCTTCAAAAAAAGGACTTAGCAGACTGAAATCTGACAAGGAATTTTCTAGCAAAACGTATTGATCGACCTTCATCAAAATAAAATGACATTAAATATTTCTTGTATGTCAAACAATCTAGCTGCCTGATCTAATGGGATCTCATATGCCAATTTTTACAAGATCCAGGTACAATAAAAATGTGGCTTAGGAATGAAAAGGCTGTCAATATACCTTACAACATTATTGAATTTCAGTTTTTCAACATGCTAAACTATCATGAAGTTATAGACTAATAAAATGAGGATGATACATAAGATCCCATAGATCTTAACTTTAAAAGAAACAAACAAATAAAAAGAAAAGAGGTATATATTCTTTATATAACTTTGTTTTTCAGAAACTGTGTCTCGCTTTAACTACTTGTTACCAGTCAAAGAACATTACACTAGCAATATTAACTTGTTTGCTAAATTTCTCTTTATTGTTAGTTCTAACTGAAATTGTTTACTTGTATGCAGGTGTTTTTTGGAGTTTCATGAGGAAGCCGAGTAAAAGACAGCCATAAGTGATGTATGTGTTTATAATAACTGTTGATATATGTTACTGGAAGTAAAATATTCAGGTTGTGTAATTGGCAAATTACACATTTGCACTGTTCTCTGCTTGATCAGTGAATGGCAGAAAATCTGATGATGTTATCTAAAAGTGAAGCATTTGTGAGACGACACTGGTTTACTGCTGTGGATATAACATAGTGAATATAAAGAACTGAGGAAATCAGTGTTTCATCATGAGGCCCATAATGTTAATGAAGGTGAAGATGATGTCGTTCCTCACTGGGCAGAAGGTATCAGAGAGGCCAGGAAAGTGTGCAATACAAGCAGGTGGTCTGATGTGTTTTCTTACATTACTGTAGGATTATACTGTAAGGCTATGAAAATGAACAGGGAAATAAAGCCTCAGATCAATGCTAAGCTGTATCATTTAATGGACCAAAGCAAAAATGTTTTCAGAGACCAACTTAGGTACCTTCCTGAGCTCAGATAGAGAAAGAAAAAAAAAAAAATAAAACAACCAAACTAGCTTCCAGAAAATATGCTTCCACTGTTATCTTAGAGACCTCATTTTCAAAAAACAATTTGATGCCTTCAGCCTGAACAAGTAATTCATTTTGCTGAAGACATTTAAGAAGATGATGCATAGGCTCTGTTTCAGAAACTGGCCACCTTGTTTTCTCCAGGACTCAGACTGTGTAGACAGCCCATCACTGGGCTTTGCTGCTCTTGCTGCCACTGTTCAGATGAGATTTTCACATCGAATTAAACTTCAGGTTTTGCTCTTTTAAGCTCTGAAGCTCAGGACAGAATATTTGCATGCTGGGGAGAAGGTATGTCCTATCAAAGATTATGGAGAAGTTATCAGGGGATGTGAGACCTTTATTACTGCAAAAATTCCCTCTTTTTTTAATCTCAGATATAATTCTCATTTTAAAATATGTATTGCTCTCAAATGCCAGAATCCATATGCCATAAAATCTCCTCTTATTGCATTTTTTTTGTTTGTTTGTTTTCTGAATGGGGCCACTATGTAGAAATAATAATTGCAATACAACTTCTAATCTAGAATCAGATTGTGAACTTTCAATACATCTGGAGTCTAGTGAGCATCCTTTTAAGATTTTTAGTGTTGAAGTTGTTAATTCACAACAGAAAGTAGATTAAAGTAAAACAGTAAATTACTAGGTACTCCTGAAAGGAATTAGAAAATCTGTGCAGGGCTTGTGACAACCTGTAGAAATCAGTAACACAAACAGAACAGTTTTCTGTGATTTTTCAAACTCACAGACTAGAGATACTATTCCTCACTTATGAATAGGAGGAATTTCTGAGAACATCTGAAGGAGATTTGTGTCTCACCAGTTTTGTAATGAAAATGAATGAGAAACGTGCAAGTTTTCGCAAACTTTTATTGAGTCTCTGCCAGTTTCCAGAACACAGAACTATAGTAATTGCACTGAGCACCGAGATTGATGTCAGGATTAAAGGTTATAAGCTATGAGGGCAGACTGAGAGTTTGGATCCATAATGTCTGAGAATGCAGGCTGTTGAAAAACTGTATTGAATGCTAACCTGAAGCTTCAGAAAGGGAAATAAGGGGTTTTTTTTCCAGCATAACTGCTAATTGGACAAGTGGGTGTGAATAGTTATTATAGGAAAAACAGCTTAGGGTAGGTACCAGAAATCATTTCTTCTTACAGATAACCAGTAGGCATGGACTGCTACAAGGATAAATAAAAAATAGAATCATTAAAAAAACAATACACACAGAAAACTGATGTCATACAGAACTGGACTATTGCTTATTCATTAGCCGTGGATGTGGGGCCAGTTGTTAATCTAAGCCAAGTTGGCCGTATATTGCTTTAACAGTTCTAAGCAGAATTAAACCTGTTCTGACTAACTGGGGATTTATCTCACACGGGAGAAATTTCTGAGCAGTGTAAAGCTGTCATTGCAGCATCTTGGCAAAAGAAGTGCTCATTGGAAATATACTGGGGCAGGAAGGACTTTACTTGGAGCATACCATGATTCAGTCATCCCTGCCAATGTAGTTGCCTCTAAGGGGTTCTGCCATCTGGTGCAAGTTACAGAAAGCCTGAGGCTATTTTAACTTGTACTGAGATTTAACCTATGAGCAGGAGAGTGCTTAACTGGCTTTAGGCCAATTTTACCTTCTTCTCTTCTGAATTAAGCAGAGAATTTCTATAATTATAAAATCTACTTAAAATCCATTGAAGTTCAATTAGTTAATACGGAATTGATTCTGACTTCAGGTGGGAAATAGATCTTGGAGCCAAATGAACTTCTGTGTTCCATGTTTTTCATGCAAATACTCCTAATAAGAAGAAAAACAGGCAAATGTCAAACGCACAAGCAAAACGTTCTCAGAACAGGTTTTTTTTCAGAATGTTCCTATTAAGTCAATTAGAAACTCTAACTTGCTGAAACACGTCCAAGAGTAATAACAAAAATACCTAAATAAATAAAAGGTGCACATATGCAATTCAACAGGAATGATGTATGGATAGAGACCTGTCATCACTCCCTCACTACATAATTTTGCCTATTCCACACCTGTGGCATATAGTAGTAGAGAAAGAGATAACCAGGTTTAATGTTACAGCTGTATACATTTGTGTCCTTTGGAACCCTTTTTGGAATTGTAATTATTATTCTTCAATCAATACTCCTGCAAATCTGTAATGTTGTTAATTTGTCATTTGACTTATTACCTCTGTAATGCTTTCTTATTTCAGCTGTATCATGCTCCTAAACACATGGGGGTTTTTTTGTGGGTGGGTATTTTTTGTTGTTTTGGGATGGATTTTTTGCTTGTTTATTTGAGGTTCTTTTGTTTTCTGGGGATGGATACAAGATATGCAAACCATCCTGGAATAACTAATCTTCATGATTCCCTGTGACTGTAGGAACTTGATTCCCTTAGTTTTCCTTGATGTTACTATGAGCTGACCACTGCAGCTAATTGCACATTTCTCATGAAATAGATACCTGGACAATGATTTAAACCCTTCAAAATGCTTGAGTACCATTCTCATTTCACCAGCTACAATCAGAATTTGTGTTGTTAATGATTATTAGTGTCATTTTGTTCCCAGTAAGTCTCATTTACTAGAAGACAAAATCTATGCATTGTGGAGCACCATTCCAATCAGGATACTTCAGAGATTTCTTACTTTCACAGGAAACAGGTCTCTAGAGTTGCTTGTGTGACTCACACCTACAGTCCCTTTGGCAAAAGTAGTTTTCTTGGTTTACTATAAGTACTGCAATTTTTCTTAAACAAACAGTTTTCCGCAAGAAGCACTGACTATATATGAATACAAAAAGGGTAAACTAACAGTGAATATACTGAGAAGAGGCTCAAGTTTAACAAATGGAGCTAAGACATTATTTAAAAACTAAAATAAAAATGAGAATTGCATTATATAATTCATATTTTTTATACATTCGTGTTCCTCTTTTGTCATTCTTATCATAATGGGAACATCTATTGTTAGAATAAATAAGCATAAAACTTCAGTTTATTGGAAAGATTTTTTTCCCAAATCCAAGCCAATTTAAGAAGAGAAACTACCCCTAAATTAAGTTGAATAAGCCATAGAAAGGTTAGATTGTGCCACTGGGAACTGTAAAAACATCAGGATTTAATTGAGACTAAAACATATTGTTGAAGATAGTTAGCAAGTATATAGTGGAAGCTCAGAAGTGAGTATGTGTTTGTGAGCCTGCACTATCTGAGGTATCAGTATCAAATTCTAGTAAGCAACACAAACATGTCAATGAAGGTCATAGCTATATTTGTTGATCTCATATTTATTGACTTACTACTCATGGAGTTTGAAAAGGCAATCTCTAGAATCATGAAAGCATATTGGGCCTATGAAATCTGGATTTCTTGTCTAAAAAAAATATAAAACAAGGCAAGAGTTTGGAGTGGTGATCCACTCTTAAAAATAACTGTAAAAATGAGGAAGACAGAAGAGACAGAGAGCAAAGATAAGATGGTGTCTTGGTTTGGAAAGACAGGTATCTGCCAAGGAAAGGTGGAGTTTCCCTTAGATTGGAGAATGTAAACCCCTCACCCCCACCAAATTATAATTTTGCAATTAAGGGCTTTCAGGCAAAGATTTGGGAATAGGAATAACAGTTCTTTACTAGGAATATTAACAATACAAATATAGTAGAAAAAATCCAACCAATCAAACAAACAAGCAAACAAACAAACAACAATCCGAGAAACCTTGACAGAGTCAGAGCTACAACCTGATACCCTGTTGGTCAGGGTGTTGGAAGCAGTCCAAAAGTGAGTCCTCCTGGAATGGCAGATGTGGTTCTGGTGAAGTAGAGATGATCCTGAGAGAAAAAAGAGTCCAGTGGTGGTGAGAATGGTACAGTGATGGTGAGAAGGGTCCAGTTTTCCTCCAGGAATTGGGTGAAGCCAGATACCTGTGTTCCTACGTCTCAGTTTTTATCCAGGTAGGAATGGTTGGCTCCCCCCCACTGGGTGGAGCATCTCACAATGGGATGATGGAATGTGTCCTTGGTCAGCCTTAATGGTCCATTAGCAGAAAATATCTCCCTGGATGGAGGACAAGTAGTGAAAGAGATAAGAAACACTGCCCCACCTGGTTTTAACAGTTGGCCCACTATTAGAAGGCACCTGCCCCCCTCCCCCCAGAGTTACAAAAGATAAAGAAAAACATCTCCCCAACTGCTTTTAACAAATAAAATAGAATACACATTTTTGGTACCATAACCCAAGACAGATGGGTATTTAAAACACAACGAGCATGCTCTCTCAGCCAATAAGTGAAAATGAACATGCTCTCTCAAACCAACTGACTGACAGTTGTAGGTTTGTTCAGTAAACACACGAGTTTTCACGGCCAGCTAGGGCTAGTAGCTGAAGGTTGTGTTCTCTTTTCACCCTATAGGAAAGGAAACTAAAAAGCGGTCATCATAAATTAGCATAATAGTGCAGGAAGCAGTATGTGCTTTTACGTTCAGACAAGTCATTAGCACTGAAGGTCTATTGGAGTGACTTGTCAGAAAAACATTGCCAAAGTCAGCAAACAGCCCAGTGTGTGCCTGTCAAATGCTAAATCACTCTGCTTTCACAAGTCTGCTCAGGGCCTTACCCCACGAGCACGTTTTGCACCGTTGCCCCTATATGATCCATTAGCAGTTTGCTACATATTATTTTGCTGATTGGGCTGCCTAATACCTTCTTTCACATGATTACTTTGGTTCCCATAAGCAGCATTTTATCATGATTTGCAGTATTTAGAGAAATGAAAGTACATCTCAAATAATTGGCAATCTAAACAGAATGTAAAAATCAGTATGGTTATATTTATGAATGCTGAAAACTTAATTGTCTTCTTTACATTATCACATAGAAAGCCATTTTTAGATTGGTTTACTCCCAGCTGATTCACAGTTCCTCATACATTGTATCATTGCTAAATATTCAATGATGTACACATTCTGAACAATTTTGTGGAATTCAGAAGTAATACTTATAAAGCATAGTTGCAAATGAAAAAGATTAGATGATTTTAACTCACAGAAATGAATCCTAAATAGGGCTAAACAAACAGTATGTTTGCTGATGTTTATCAGAATCTGTAGTTAGGTTGAACTGAAAGTGATATTTTACTACCATTTCAATAAATCTAATTTTTGAATTGCTGATTTTGAGCTTTGCTCTATTAAGGGGAATTTTATAAAAGTGATTTCAAACACACTTCTGCAATATTTCACTTGAAATTGCTTTTTCATGCTGTTTTTTTTTTTTTTTTTTTGTAAAAACCCCATTAATTCAATGTAATTAGTTTGCGAACATTTTCTTGTTATGAAACTTTCTCTTTCCCATTGAAATCTCTTTCAAATTATACTCTAATTTTTAGTACTATTTTATTTCCTTTCCCCCATTTCTATAATTTCCTATCAGTATATCTCTCCTAGCTATCTGTGAATTCCTTCCCTTATATCTCTGCTGTTTGCCTGCATTTAACAAAACCAAAGGAGTGACATCAACATAAACAAATACACCGACTGTACAAGTGTTTAGTACTCTAGAAGTAGCACAGAGGCATTCAGCCCACCATCTACAGATCTGCTGTCTTCCCATGTTGTTTGCAGTGCAGAGGCATTGGTTTCATTTGCAGAGACTCTGCCGCCAGGTTAGTAAGACTCTGCAAAACTGAACTAATGAACTTGCTTTCAGTGAGGTTAATTGACTTAGACACAGGACCAGACATGTATAAATATGCTGCTTTCCTTCTTCAGCCAGCATGATCCTGGCTAATTGCAAGGACTCTGTACAGGGTATTTCATCATGATATGGCAAATCAAGGTTTTTTTTCACTTTCACATATGTTAGACTTCCTTCCCACATACACTTTTCACCGTAGTTCTGAGCCTCTACTTCCCTGTACATTTCTTGTTTTGTTTTGTTTTGTTTTGTTTTGTTTTGTTTTAAAAGTAATCAGTGCCATGACTGATTTTGTGGTCAAACAATAAATTTTACAACACAGCAATGGTTTCTACAGCACAAGAAACACTCTATGTTTTAGAAAATAGGACCAGACTAATCATCACCTGAGTTGTGCTTTGTGGGATTTTAGATAGCAAGAAAATGGATCTTTAAAATCATAAATTTTATGGAGAAATGAAGACTTTAATTAATGATGAAGTAATCTCATCATGTGATAAAAGTATTAAAATTTAATTTATATGTCCAGTTCCTCGGCTTTTCATGTTAATAACATGATACCATTACAAATTTGAGCACTGTCTCTCCAAATAATTCAGTAAGATATACTTTGCACAACTAAATTGAATTTGCACAATATGTATAAAGCAGAAAACATGGTACAATGAGGTGGTGTCATATATTGTTTCCACTTACATTTTGATTTATGACCAGCCTCAAGTTTTCTTAAGGAATCACCACAAGAAAATTTTCAAGTCTCCTCTTAAATCTTCTGTGTCTGTAAACCCATAACAATTTTTCTTAGAGATCTTGGCACCCTAGCAGAATGCTGAAAAACTGCCAATTTCTTATTAACAGGTTTTATGGTTATATTTTCTGTCTGTTCAACTTAGCAGCCTTCTGCTTTTTTCAGGATCCTTTTGGGAAATGGTTTTATAGGATCAAAAAGGTTCTCTCTTATGGCTCTGACTATGATAAACACTGTTTAGGAGAGATCACATAGCCCCTGTGCTCTTCTGAAGCCCACACCCTTAGTTTTCCTGTGTGCTTTTATAGGTTTTCCCCCAAACATAGAATGTTGAACAACATTTTCTTACCAAATCTCACCTGCAGCTATTATCTTGTCTTGGTTTAAAAAATCCCTCTATTGTAAGTGAATAGCTTTCTTATTTTGTTTTATCTATCATGTAATAATAAAACTGGCAAAACTGTTCAGGTGTCTTTCTGTCACTGAGAAAAGACCAGTTAAAGGCATCAGTAAAACACTACTACAATTCTATGATGCTGCTGAACAAAATGTGTGTACTATACTGACAAATGGTCAGTGTATTCATACAAGTGAATGCAAGATTTGTTTGACTAGCTTCTCTTTTCTTTACTTACTTTAACCTAAATATTTAATGTTCTGGGATTTGTAGATATGGGGCTCAGTGCCATGTTTAACAATGCAGAAACTGTGGATAAGAATTATTACAAAGCCACGGAGAGCTCTGTATATGAAACAATGTCAGGATCAGTTGCAATAATCAATGGATTTTTTTCTTTTTTGCTTCAGATCGAGTGATCTGGCATCTGCTCCATCCCCTAACAGATGACTGTTTTCTTGAAGATGATCACTATGTGTTCAGTGTTATTTGAAAATCTATACTACTGCATGCATTTGTGTGTTTGCGTGTAATTGAGTTTAAGTTACTATGTCTGTTTCCTCCAGCTGGCTTATTTTAAATTGTAAAAAGTACTAGCATTCATTGTTTTTGCTAAAAAACCTGTACATGCAGCTAAAATAATTTTTAGAAAACATCTCCTCCTGAGTCATAAAATTAATATGTTCCTATGGGATATATTCTTCATGAAGAAAATTGCATATATGTTTGTCCAAGAATCATAGAACAGGAAAAACTCCCTCCTGCTTTTATCCACTCACTTGCCATTTGTTTTCACAATCTTCCTTCTGCTTTTTGATCTTCACAATTTGCAGAGAAAGCAGCGTAGCTTAGAAAGTACTCATACATTACTAGATTTCTGGGCAACATGGATTCCTAATGTAACATTTACCTTCAGAAAACCTCTGAAAAGAAGTATCAAACTAACAGTAGAACTTAGAAGGAAAAGGGAACTCTGAGAAAAATATCCTTCCACAAAAAGAAGCAAGATTTTTAAGATAAAAAATAATGTGTGCACATATTAATTAACATAGTGGCTTCATGTTCTGTGCTATCAAATTAGAGATTCCTCTCTCCTCATTCTTGGGCCTGGTGAAAAACTGGGATATAGTGAACACAGAAGGGAACTGTGGAAAGCTGTAGTAGATCTCTGACTCTGAGTTATCTTGGTTTTTTTAATTTCTCCAAAACATGGATATATGTATACACCATTTCTTGCACTTAATCTCATTCCTATGGAAGAAAAAAATACAAATCCTGCTGAACTCAATAAAAATTTTTGCGTTGTTAAACCTTCTTTTACTTCCTTTTCTCATATTGGAAATATTTCTCAAATATTGGAAATATTTGAATAAAATGCCATGATTTGGACTTTGTATAATTTTATTATTATATAGAGAAAAGCACTAAAATAATTTCCTATTAAAAATGCATCCAAATATTGTGCAAGAAAAATAGGTGGATTTTGTTTGTTTGTTTGTTTTTATTTGTCAGGTACTTATAATCCTAGACTTATATCAGGAAAGCTGTTAAGGATATTCCATCAAGAGTATTAGTCGTCATGACTGTTTTGTACAAGAGATGAGCAGAAAAGTCCTTATCCCCAATATACCTCCTTCCATTTACAGAACTGGTTTTGATAATATTGGCAAAAGGAATACAAATAACTCAATTCATTGACCAATGCAATACTGATGAATCCTTTTAAATTCTAGCAATTGTTTAGCCATAAGTTATCACAGAACCACTGATATTAAATCATCTATATTTATTAAAATTCCCTTTTAACGGCTTAACTTTTTGACATTTTCTATTCCTTTTACAGATGTTATAGAAATTAAAAAGGAACACATCTGAGCATCAGATATTGGGTAAATTGCAGATAACAATGCACATTTCTGACCTTATTATGGTGCCTTAAGTTTCAGCTTTCATGTTTTTCAGATTCTGTGCTGCCTAGGGGTGTAGTTCTAAGCCTTATATTAAGTGCCAGTAAGCTCTCTTCACAGAACAGGTAGACAAAACAAATCTTTTTCCTGCTGAGGACCAAGGACAACTTTCAGCCCACCAGCATAAACAATAGTGGACTGAAGGGAGGAACAAGAATGATGAGACCTTGCAACATGAAGCTGTAATTGGACAATTAAACCCCAATATGCAAATGGACCAAAACTTATAAAAATGTAAGACCTCATGACCGGTCATCCATTTTGTGACTATTCTAAGTCCACCTTGGGTGTAGGCCTGGTCAGGCTCCTGTCCTGCCCAAGGTGTATCCTAAAGGCCTTTCAATAAATACCTATTATATTCTCAAGCTCTGTTCAGTCTCTGTTTCAGGTCAATGCATCAATTAGTATTTGGATGCATTTTTCCCAATGCATCAATTAGTATTTGGAATTTTGATCTTGATGCTGGAGGTGCCCATATCTCCACCGTCCCATTTTGACGGAAAGGAGAAACACGTCAAATCACCACTGGAAACAGTACATGATCAGGGTGACAGGTTTTTGTGATACCCTGTTCCACAAAGAACCAGACTATGCACATTCTTCAAATTCTCAACAACTCAGTTCATTGTCTGTTTATGAAACCAGTAAATTTTTGAAGTAATTCCAGCTGTACCTACGTATTCATTACAATACAAAATTAGGAAGTTTATCAAGTTTAGTTCCTCATATGAGAATCAAATACATTGTTTATTCTTTTTTAAATATAAAAGAGGTTTTCTGCTTTTGTGTGGCTTTTTAAACACTGTTACAGATTCAGCCCTTTGGTGATAAAAATTCTTCCACTTTTCAAGTCTACTTATGGTCAGCTAATATCTGCTTGATTTTTGAAGGATTTTAGATACAGTTCTCATATGCTCATCTCTTCCCTGGGTGAATTAAACAACTCTGTGGAGCTCAAGCCAAGGGCAGATGTATATATACTTACAATCAAAACAGAGAATGTGTCACACCATTGTCTTGCTACAGCCAATGTCATCAACCTGAAGTATCATAATATTTTGCCTTTAATATTCACTGAAGGATTTTCATTTACAGTCCATGCTTTTTTTTTTTTTTTTT
>VWYO01015776.1:235915-250830 GCA_013400275.1 Rhadina sibilatrix
TTTTTTTTTTTTTGCTTCACAAGCAAATCTTTGACTCCTTTTTTAAGGGAGGTTAAGATAACCTATTAACTGTACTAGAAAGTCTGCACCCCTCTATGAGACTTTTGATATTCCCCTGTAGTAATGCACTCCCACACCCAAGCAGGTGTTTTTATATGATGATGAAACAGGGAAAAGTTTCAGTTTACCTTTGAACTTAAAAGGAAAATGGACTAGAATCTTCTGTGATACTCTCACTGTGATTAGTCCACTGCCATCACAGGAGCACTGATTGGGCTCTGGAAGTGTACCTCAAAGCCTGTTGCCAATTTCATTGGTCAAGGTGCCAAACAGCCCACCTGGACCATCAAGTACTAAAGGGACTGCACAAAGGAGCTCAGTTCCTTTTTTGGACTGCCATAGCCAGTGAAAGTGTGTTCTCTACACTGTGTTGGATTATATTTCTTTTAGTCTATGATGTTTGTTATTTTTGTCATTATTAAAACCTTCTCTTTTACAAAGCATGTCCAGAGAAATTCTCTCGCTATTATTAAGCTACTCTGAGAAGTTGCAGGCCAACCATCAGACTTGATAAATCTTCGTGTAGCTTATTCCATTCTGGCCACGTGCAAGATTTTATCATTCTCCCATCTCAGCTGAGAAGGGCTCACATGAAGTGTTATGAGAGGGACCTGTAGTCTTCAGAGTCTTGCTGTGTTACTGTCTCATAACCACTTATTGGTTACTACACAGATAATTCCTCCTTCTGTCCTAGTCAGTGAATTCAAAGTCAACACTAGGCTGGAGCTGCTAATAAAGACTGGCTCATGTCTTACTGTCAGCTCAAACCATGAATTTGATATGATTATTTTAATCCTATTTCTATTTCCTTATTCCTTAGTCACCCTCATCTTCCTGTCAAATATTCTAACTATTCAGTACTAATGACATCTTCCAACTTTGTGTCAATGGTAAATCAGTTAACGTATTTTTTCTGCTTTTACGAACTTTGCTAATGAATTTGTTCAATAGCAATCAACCTACACCAGATCATTAAGAAAATGGTATGTTAATTTCTCTTGACACGTTATCAGCTTTCAATACAACCAGCTGACTTGTCTCCTCTTTTTAAAGTCTCAGCTGAACCTCATTATCTCCAATCTAATTTCCAAACTTCCCAGTGTGCAGTACTTGAGAATCAGATAAAATAAAGTTTTAGAGAAATGAAATGTAACAAATCAGATTTCTCCAGACAAAGAAATTATCAGGATGCTGGTCTACTATGAAATATCCATGGTGAATACTTTATATTTTCATTCCTTATCTTGTGTATCTCCAAAAAATAATCAGCACTTGCATGATACTGCTATTATTTGAATAGTAGTATTTAAAACATTCACTAGTGAGACCATGACTTTATTGTCAGTTCATTAGGTAGTGTGGCATAAAAACCAGTTATATATATCCTCTTTCATTAGTATCAGGCTCATTCCTTCTCCTCCTCTCCCAGTTTAAGCCAAGAGAAATCACTTGACAAACTCTGAAAGAGCATTTACAAGGATTTATCATGCTGACTTTTGTGCAGCCATGCTAGAAACCAATAATGACTTTTAATCTAACTTTTTATCTGTCTTCCTTTCATCCATTCCTGCACATTGACTTCCAGTATCTTCTTATCTTCCTTTCAATAAATTTGTTTCTGCACTTTCTTCCTTCTGCATTTTTTTTTACTTTTCATTTACCCTACTCTTGCAGTATCAAATAATCTGAAGTGATGACTGAAGAAGAATCATAGCACTCTTTAGAAGTGCAAGTAGAGGCAAAAATTAAAGCAAAATTTTCTCTTTTCAGATTTGAAATATAATTCCAAAAAGGCATATCAGTGTACCTGAAAATTCCAAAGGATAAGGAAAATAAGTTCCTCTTCAGATACAGCTTAAATTTGAGTATCCTTTTTCAGTCTATATTCTTTCACTACCTGGTTATTTGCTGTCTGTGGGGATTTTTTTTTTTCTTTAAAAAGAAAACATTTAAAATATATATTTTCTGCCTCTTTTTTTTTTTTTTTTTTTTTTTTTTTTTNAATAATATTTTTTTCCTTTTTTTTTTTTTTTTTTTTTTTTTTTTTTTTTTTTTTTTGCCTTCCAGCTTTTCCACATAACCTCATGATCTTACTCAGCTTAAATATTCCAGTTTGAAAGGTTTCCTTATTAAAATAATGAAGAATGCTAAAGATCTTCGGTGCGTATTGCATACTGAATTGTTTTCCCAGGTTCCCATTAGAGAGACTTGTTATAAAAAACTTTGAAGTTTGAAGCCATTTAAAGACAGCTGAATGGAATTATAGGAATAAGACAAACACATGAAAAATCTGATGATATATATTTCTCCAAATATAAGGGAATGCTGAGGAAGTGTTACGGGCAGGATCACTATCACTTCTAACTAGAGAATTAAGAAGAATTCATTTACCAAAGTATACCTGGGAATTTCCTCAGAAAAGTCAGGAAAAAATATTTAAAATAGCAGCTAAAATTGCTTGCACCAGAAGTCTGTTTCAAATCATATTTGCTTGATAGGGAGTTACTGATACAGTAAGATAATTTAGAACCACATGAAAAGAGTAGATACTCTGCTCTAGACCAATATAGTGAGAAGGGTCTAACTCATCTCCTATTGATCTAGGAAGTTTAATTCTGTCCTATCTCATATATCCCCACTGAATGCATATTAATCTACTGATTTATCACCTCTGAAATAATCTTCACATCATCCAGTGAATTAATCAGGAGATGAATTAAATATTTTAATAGCATATGTCTAGTACAGGTAGAATGATTTCCCCTTCTAATTATAATATCTAATTTTCTTCTTACTATTCTTCAGCAGCTGTAGTGTTGGTCATGTTGGGTTTTTTAAATTTAATTTTCTTTCTTATATGCAACCTCTTCACCTTAAAACGATCTTTTATCTTGCATAAAAACAGATGACAAGACTATTTTTCAGTTCAGAACTTTTTCATAATTACATTTTTGGCCTCAAGGGAAAAACTGTATACATTATCAAATCCCTTGGTTTTGCAACTGAGTAGCTTTAACAGTCTTGCACACTGCCTGCAGCTATTGTAATTTATTTTGAATATTAGAAAATCCTCAAATTATAAGTTCTAACAAGGTTGAGTCCTGTTCAAATTGAAACTCATTATGTTTCTTAGTGCCTTGTAAACTGGTCCTGTAGATTTCTTACAGATGTTTATTTCTCTTCCAGTCCTTACAATAACTGCTAACCATTCATGCTGTGGTGGATCTAACAATTTTTATTTATCAATATAAAATCCACTGGCCTTTTACCACCTACATCTAGAGAAACATTACAGTGCAATTCAGGAATGTTCCTAAGCACTGATTGTGGAAGTGTGAAATGCCTCCTGAATTAAAAGAATCACAGAATCAAAGAATGGGTAAAATTGGAAGGGATCGCCATGGGTCATCTGGTCCAGCCTGTGGGGAGACAAAAGGAGATGCTGCTGAAGGCAGTCTCCCCTCTGATATCTTACACCTGTGTTGATTATCCTAGAGTAGAAACAGCCTTGCCCTCACAGCCATGGGCATGATAAAGAGTGAGTTAGCTGGGAAGAGTCAGTTGGAGTCTGCTGGCTGTGCTGTGAAGACCCAGGGACAGGAGGTTGTGCAAGGGACAGAAAAGGTGAGCTGCTGTACGTGGGACAGGCAGGGTTGGGTGGCTGTGTTGGGACAGGAAGGAGTGAGCCAGAACTGAAGGAGAAAGAGAGACAGAGCCAGAGCTGTGTGGAGCTGCTCTTGGGAGATAGAGAGAAAAGGTATGGGAAACTTTTTAAATAACAAGATGGTGATACTTGAAGCCTTCTGATGATTCTAAGGAAGCACCTCGAGTGCAGTGTCTATGTTGACTGCTGCATATCAACTGCGACACAGCCTTCCTTCTCAAGCAGGATTATCCTAGAGCACATGGCACAGGATTGTGTCCAGACAGTTCTGGAGCATCTCTAGTGAGGGAGATTCCACAACCTCTCTGGGCAATCTGCTCCAGTCCAATCCAATCTGCTTGCTTACCCACACAGTAAAGAACTTCCTCGTATTCAGGTAGAATCTCTTGTGCACCCGTTTCTACCCATTGCCTCTTGTCCTATTTCTCAGTACCACCGAGAGCCTGGATCCATACTCTGACACCTTCCCTTCAAATACTTATAGACATTAATGACACCCCCTCTCACTTTTCTTGAGGCTGAACAGGCTCAGCTCTCTCAGCTTATCCTTGTAAGGGAGATACTCCAGTCCCCTAATCATATTTGTTGAGCTCCACATCTCTCTTGTCCTGAGGAGCCAGAGCTGAACACAGCACTCCTGATGTGGTCTCACCAGGGCTGAGTAGAGGGGCAGGATCACCACCCTTGACCTGCTGGCAGTGCCCTTCCTAAAGCCCCGCAGGATCCCATTGGCTTTCTTGGTCACAAGGACATTCTGCTGGCCATGGACAGCTTGTTGTCCAGCAGGACCCCCAGGTTCTTCTCTGCAGAGCAGCTTTTCAACAGGTCACCCCTAGCCTGTGCTGGTGCAGGCGGTTGCTCCTCTCCAGGTACAGGACTCTGTTTTGCCTTTGTTGAACTTCAGACAGTTTTTCTCTGCCCTACTAGAAAATACTTGTAAAGCAGAAACATACCAGTTGGTTATAGATTTTTGTTTTGGAGTTAAGCACCAAGAAAAATTATAAAACCTGAAGAGTCATCATATAATTTATCCATTTGTTAAGAATTTTAGGTCAACCAGAACACAGCCCAGTACCATCCTCTCCTGGTTAAGTGACCACAGCCCTGAGGGAGTCCAGGGCTCCCTCAAAGTCTCTGGGTTTTAATGTGTTTCACAGATACTTGGTCTGAACATCAGAGTTGTAGAAAAAGGAAGGGAGCTCTGGATCTAGTCAGGATGTAACTGAAAATATGATCTTCCTAAATACCTTGCTTATTTACAGTTCACAAATAGAGATACAAAGTATAACTGCTGTAAATTGAAAACTATGCACTGATCAGCAGAGAAATTTCTGCTTAGATATTTGTAAAAGTTAGTTAGGTATTTGTGAAATTTATAGTTAAATTATTCCAATGGCTAAGGTGACAAGATCAGCTGTTTGCATACCTGACTCTGTATCTTCCTATTTCAAAGTTATGCTATTGGTAACTGGCTTTCAAATAACATCCTTAGGAATACGGAATTGCTTTCTAGTAAAACAAAAGAGAGCTTTCCCCTCAGGACTCTTAGAACCTGAGGACTCATACCTAGAGGACTGAAAGTATTTTTGAATGCTTCAGATTTAACTCAACTATACATGTTTATCACTTACCCAGACAGAAGGTAATTATGCATATAGCAGTTGACACAAAAATCTCAGAATACTTGCCCAATTTTTATAATTCTATCTTCATGTTTTTGTTCTGAATGGAAAGGAAACCCTAGTACTGGTTTCAAGTCAGACTCTTTTGTGAGTGCTACCAATGAATGCAGAGAAATAAACTTATATCAGCTGTCACAACCACTATGAGATCTTCACCAACATATGTGCTTGCTTCATCAAATCCTCCTTACTTGATAAAGGGTCTCCTAACTCTGCATCTGGCATTATATAATCAAACTTCTGGAAGTTTCTCATTGAGGTCCTTCCCTGATTGGCTTGATCTGCTTGAAAGCCTTTGATTAGTTAATTAGCACCTGGGATCTAAATAACAATGAATTGTACATTAGCTATCAGGACATGTAATTTTTTCTATGGCTTTTTTTAGGTATTAGGATAGGCTGTCACATACGCAAATTTTTCATTCTGATTTTTTAATTTTTTTTTTTATTTTCTAATTAAGATAAGCTCAGAAATTAGATTGAGATAGCAGTTGCAATCCTAAGTTTTTTGTCTGGGTGCTTGATTTAAGAATGGCTATACATAACAATAAGGTCTGTTCTTGCTAGACTGCGTGAGCTCATAGCTTTTCTGTTTTTCTATTTTAAATCTTGCTGCAATATTAAGCAAGAAAAATAGATTGTTGATGCAGCTATCTATACTTTTTTCCTCAAGCAAATAATGCTGAGATCTATGACAATTCTGAGAGCTCTTTTTGAATTTGAGGTCACTGAAGGAAATCTCTCTGGATTGTCCTATCTGTTGTAGTTACACTGGAGACTGGAAGAAGGAACATGTTGAGTCTAATGTTTTCTAACTACTTATGTTGATCCAGCTGTGCTTTCTCCATGACAAGAGGCAGACTTTCTCAGTAAAGTTCTTTGAAAATATTAGAAAGAAACTCATTTAAACTGAGAAGGTACAATGAAACAGCTTGAGATAAAATATGAATATCTGTTTTTTTAAATGCTTTCTTTCTGCTTGTGGAAGTCCAAAAAATATGTTAGAGTAGAAAAAAGTAACCTATTTTTGCATATATAGGAAAGAAAAAAAGAAAAAAACCCAGAAAACTGGGAATACTTACTCACCTCATAATTTATTATTATAAGCAGTATTTCTTTGACTTTGTCCTAGCCCCAGATTATTTCTACTTCATACAAAATAGCTTTCTTTGGGTAGTTTTGAGTTTGATTGGTACTTCATGCAATTTTAAATACATCTACAAAATCTATTACAGTAAAACTGGTTAAGGTTTATTGAGGTTTTGCTATACCCTTGCTTCATAAATAAGAAGTACATCATAAACACTTGAAATGGAGTAGAATCTTACTTACTAGTAAAAAACTATGTTTATTTTGGTATAATGTAGAGTGGTTCACGTTCTAACTGTATATCTTTTCCTTGGCAGCCCAGGGAAATCACTGTATGTGTTTCCAAGAAATATAGAATACAGGCCTACATTTTCCAGTCTCTCATCTGTTCCAAGGACTACTGTCATGCAATAAAAAGACAAGATTGTAAGTCTCTTATATTTTCTTTCATTTCTGAGCAATACACTGCTATGAAAGTAAAAATTAAACACATTTTATGCTTCTTGTGCTGCCCTGTGTTTTGACTAAATATTTTGGTGATACTGGTCAGAAAAGAGTCATGAACAGAAGACCGGAAGTCCAAAATATACATATCCACTAGCAATTTACATATTGGGAGAATGATGTATTGCAAATCCAGCATGCCTCTGAATATCATTCCAAAGATAAATGAAGAATTTTAAAGTAATTAAATGTGAAAGAGTCTCATGGTAGCAACATGAAAAAGTAAATAGAATGTTATAGTGGCTAAAAGACACAAAAGAAAATAAACTTCTGTTGAGATGATTTTATCTAATGGTAGGGTTTCGTTATGGTTTTTATAATAAGCAAATGTAATTTAGGAAAGTCTACACTTGCTTCGCAATCTAGACATATCTGTGGCATAATAATGACAGCTATGAGACACTGCATCTGTGGTTCCTCTTACTGAGCAAAAGTTCTGCATGAAAATAACTCTGCATTTCAATGAAACTTTATTCATTGATAGAAGCAATAAACTGAAGCTGGAGTACAAAACTAAGAGTAAGAAAGGTGCTCAATCATGTAAGTTTCCTTATTCTCCAGGGAATTAGCAAAAAAATAAAGCAAAAAGGGAAAGCAAGCACAAGGAATTACTAAATGTGCCAGTACACAAATAGGAAAAAAGTGTGACTCAGAAGGGAATTTTCCCATCCTGGTGTACAGATAAGGAGGTAGATGTTTCAAAGCTTTCAGGAGAAACACACATAAATGTAGGAATTCATTTTTGCACCTAGCCAGCTGCTTTCATTGAAATCAATGAGATCTGAGTTATGGTGTTTAAAACTTTAATGAGTTCACAAAAGTTTCGATTTTCTCTCTGCAGAGTGTCAAAATAATAGCTAAATGTTATATGGGGCTGAGTTTAGTCCCAATTTGAGCCTTTTCAAGTGTTATTTGATCTTTTTTAGGTCTTCCCAGTAGATTCACTTCATTCTTCATCTCTAAGTGTAAATGAAACAAGTCTGGTTTTGTAGCTACCCTAGGATTTTACAGTGGCAATATTTTCTTAAATGTTTAGTCTTGTTAGTTCCTGAATGTTTTGAAGAAACAAATGCATTTCTATGGAAAGATTTTTAAGTACCACCATATGCTCAAAAAAGACTGAGCACATTAGTTGTTCTAACTAAAATGTATGAAAAATAATATTTTAAATGGCTCTTACTGCCTTTTGGAAGCAAAGATATTCTAATCCACTAGGTTTTCAAAAAGGTATTTTTGTGCACAGTTACTGTTTTCCAGTCTACAGGTTGTACTACTATAATGAGCTCCTATTGCATGTGAGCAGTGTTTTAAGTTGTTTCACCCACAGAAATTTTCCTGCCTTGTTTCCTAAGTGTAAAAGTAGACGTATTAGTATTGTGGCACCTCTAATATTTATTTTACATTTCAGTGCAAAACACATACTTGAAGCCTGCTAATAATCATGACAGTAAAGTTGAAATCTATTAATAATCATGTCAGTGAGTGACTGAATAGAACTTCATTTAAGACTACTATAGATTTCTGTAATTTTAGAGGCTATCTGTATTTTAGTACTTTTATTTTAGGAAAGAAACCTAGCAGCTTCACCTAGGATTTCTGAGGTAAAATTCTGAAGCATTATATAAAATATATATTTTTCTCTCAAATTAATATAACGTTTCACTGAAACAAAAGAGTAGTTTCTTAAAAAAAATATTGAGAAAATTCCACTTGGTCCTGCCCCCATTCTCTGGAGCCTAGCAGCACTGCAGCATCTTAGACTTCTGGAAGAGCAGTCAATAATCCCTGCATTCCAAATATTATATATAATTATTTCAGGGGAACATGTTTTCCAAAACAAGTTTTCAGTTCTTTCACCCCTGCATCCAAAACTTTTAAATGCATTTAAATTACCTTATTTCTTACCATTATGAGCATTAGATATTAGGTACTTAAAGGAAGCTTGTACTTGTACAATGACAATTTGACAAAAGTATAGAAATACAGTAGGGCATTGAAAAACAAAAATCATATCTAATTCCCTGTTCTGATTACCAGAACCCCCAGCATGTTCTACAGTAACGTCACTTCAATCCGAACATTCTACCTGCTGGAGGCAGGATGGCCAGTGTCAGGATGCACAGAACCAGAATAGCCCTAGTATTGCTTTCAGAAATATATAATGATTAGACCTTGATTTCTGATTCCTTCAGAGGATGGATATTGCAGTTCAAGAAAGAATTCACCACAGTTTTGGAAAACAGAGGCATGATGGAACACAATCTCTTTTCAGCTTAGACCTAATTGCGTCTCTGAATTCCTGTGAAGGCAGCCAGATTTATCTTCCCGGATGTATGGAAGAAGTAATCTACAAGAGGGTTTTCAGAGTGAGATACAAAAATTTTATAGTGAAATTACACCTACTGAATATTATAGGACTCCTATAGATGAGTCATGTAATTAATTCATGCATAAATTCTTACCGCTGTGAGCGCAATTAAGCTCATGATTTTCTCCCTACTGTTTTAAACTGTGGATTCATAATAATGGGGATTTTAGTCCTGTGTTGCAGTATTCTACATTAGCTGTCTTATCTGAAATTTCCCATTCTAGGCTTTATCTATGTACTACAAATGTAAAATTAAAGTGTTATACTTAAAGGAAAATGTTTGAAACCATTTTCATGTTAGTACTATATAACCATGTCATCATGTAACCTAAAATATCCTCTCTAAAATTAACTGACAAATTGCAGAAAATTGTTCTCTGGGTTGGCAGAAATGAATTCTATTAAAGCTAATGAAAATTGCACATTTGTGGCATAAGACCATATGTCCAGGAGAGAAGCAGTATGTGGAATAACCTTCTTTCCAATTTAAACCCAGTCACTGAAGTTTTTCCATCAGAGAGTCAAGCTCACCAGACTTATGAGAGCTGTGAAAAAGTCTGTATTCTGACAAATTTTGAATCAGTAGCCTACATAAAATAGTGATCAAATCAAATTAACTATAGTATTAGATTATTTTAACATGTCTGGTGTCTGACAGACATGTTAAAATAATCTAATACTATATATCCTTCACACATATATATATTTATTTAATTTATATATTTAATTTTAAGTAATCTGAAAAAATACAATACATGCACATGAAATAATAGTATGTAATTGTAAAAAAGGACGAGGAACCCTTTGGTACTATTAAGATCTGTGTTTTAAATAAGAAAGTGTAATTTTGGTACAACAGAAGATGGATTCACCACCAAAGCTGAGCCAAACATCTGTTTTTCACTGCATTACTTTTTTTGTTCACTTTTCCAAACTAGAAAAACAGGAACTAGCAGAACTGGGTGAGGAACATCAAACTCCTCCAGTCAAATATGTCTTGCTAGTTTTTTTTTCTTGGTGATGATTCTTTTCTTGTCAAGGAAAAAAAAAAAAAGTCTATAGTATAACCATTACTTTTGTGATTTTGTTTTTAATACAAAAGGTTTCTTGTCATTCCCTGGGACCTGTTCCTGGCAAGTATAATTATCTTACAAAAATATTCTTCTCCCTACCCTACATACTCATCATATATATATATATATATGTATGTATTATAACCCCTCTTTATCCTCCTGTACTCTAAGGTTAACTCAGATGTCTTTGAAATGGCTGAAGCATTGTTTCAGCCACACAAAGGAACAAACTTAGCCCCTATGACTGGACCTTGAATTAACTTCTGGATTTATGAGGAAGAAATGTACAACTTGTGGAGATTAATTTTGGTCTAAGATGACTTGTAAAATTAATAAAACTGTTTTTTTTTTTCACAATTATATAAAAATGCTGCTCTTTAAGCATCAACGAATAGAGTTTATGACAAATGGCACAAAAATACACTTTCTGACAGTGCCTAGTAACAACATTCTGAATATGGGATTTCTTTATTAGTGTCTCTTTTCTATATTCATGGTTACCCCATCTGTAATTTTCCTAGTTTGGTATCCTCTTAGAAACAAATACGCTAATTTTGGAAGAGGCCAAAAGTGACAGTCAACAGTGAATATTCCCTCCTTGAAGATTTCTTTTGCCAAGGTTTCCCACACACTTTATTTTCAGCAAAAATTTTATAACACCTTTCCTTGAATAACAGCAGTGAACCACTTGAAAGACATTTCTTTTTCTTCCTGTCACTATCTTAGATTTTTCATCCCCTGCCTGTAAGACTGTGGTGATTTGACCTGGGCAGGATGCCAGCTCTGAACCAAAGGTGCTCTACACTCTCCCTGGGAAGAGAAAATAGAATGAAAGGTTCAGGGGTTGAGACATGGGCAGGGAGAGACCACTTACTGGTTATCATCACAGGCAAAACAGATTCAGCTTGGGAAAATCAACTGAATATATGGCCAATCAAATCAGGAAAGAATAATGAGTAGTGAAATCAAATCTTAAAATACACCTTCCTCCCATGCCTTTCCTCTTCCCAGGCTTAACTTTATCCCCAAATCCTTACCTACTTCACCCTGCCCCCAGGAACACATTCTGATGGAGAATGGGGGCTGTTTACTCATCTCTGCCGCTTCCTTAGAGGGAGGATTCATACTCTCCTCCTGCTTCAGAACAGGTCCCTCCCATGACAGATAATCTTTCACAAACTTCTCCAACATGAGCTATTCCCACAGGCTGCAGGGGTTTTTTTTAAAGTTTTGGTGGGTTTTTGTTTTCTCCTTTTAAATTTGTTATCCCCAAGGTGCTGTCACCATCACTGAAGGGGTTGGCTTTGACCTGCAGTGGGTCTATCTTAAGAGAAGCCAACTGGCATAGGCCATAAAGGAGGCTTCTGGCAACCTCTCAGAGAGGCCACCACTGTAGCTCACCCACTACCAAAACCTGGCCACACAAATCCAATGCAGAGATACGCATAATTAAGTGCAGAAACAGTGTTTGGGGTCAAATTTCAAGTCATTTTTACTCTGTTAGCACTCGTTTCTGACGCCCTAATATGACTGCCTAGTGGCAAAAAGTGCAATTATCTATGTGCCTTCAAATCACAAGATATCACGTCAGCATAATTTGTGTGAAAATATTTGTACTGGCTTTGACTGGGGTAGAGTTAATTTTCTTCACAGTAGTGGCTATGGGGCTGTTTTTTGAAATTGTTCTGGAAACAGATGTTGATAACACAGGGATGTTTCTGTTATTGCTGAGCAGCCTTTGCAGAGTCAAGGACATTTCTGCTCCTCACCCCATCCCCCCTGCCAAGGGGCTGGGGTGCATAAGAGGTTGGGAGAGGACATACCTGGGGCAGCTGACCCCCATTGATCTAGGAGCTATTCCAGACCATGTGGCATCATGCTCAGTAGATAAAGTGGAGGAAAGAAGGAAGGAGAGGGGATGTTTTGAGCAATGGCATTTGTGTTTCCCAGGTCACCTTTACATGTGATGCAGCTTTGCTTTCCTGGAGATGGCTGAAAACCTATTTGCCCATGGGTTGGGGTGAATGAATTCTGTGTTTAGTTCTGCTTGCTGCTGTGACTTTTGCTTTCCTGATAAAGCTGTCTTTATCTCAATTCATGAGATTTTTTCACTTTTACTCTTCTGATTCTCCCCCCATCCCATTGAAAGATGAGTTACCAAGGGGCTGCTTGGGACTTAGTTGCCAGCTGGGGTTAAACCAGAACAATAGCAAATATTCTGTTTTTTAAAAAGAAGGCTGAAATACAAGGAAAAGGAAATAGATGCAAAACATACAGAACATATATATTTTTTTTAATAATAGACTTTTAACTTGCCTTTCTCCTATGAGTTTTCAATTCATTTAATGAGACAACTTTGATGAGATTTTATTAGTTTCCATAGTCCGTCATTTAGGAACTATTTTTTAATTGTGGGAAAACAAAAATAAGAAGTATAATTTGACAGTCATGGTAGGGTTTATTTTGTTATTGTAGTTGCTTGTATATTTTGTGTTATTCAGTTCTGAGAAATTTAGTAGAATTTTTAAAAGCAATCATGAAGTTAGTCTTAATTTTGTTAAATTTAAATAGGATTTAAACTTGTACAATTTCAAATCACTTTTAAAACTAGAACCATGACTCCAAAGTTCTGGAAATACTTTGTGTAGTTTATTGCTTGCCTCTTCTGTAATATTTGACACCTTGAACCAAAAGAATTCAATACTGCATTCATTAGCAATCTAGTATAATAATGTTTTCAGACATTTTTTAAAAAAATACATTAATTTTTTTAATAACATTTAAACTTAAATCACAATAATGGTTAAACAAGTAGTTGGGCTTTCTGAAAACTTACTGTTTCAAATATGAAAGCAAATACCACAAATTCTCACTGTTTATGATAGTTTGAGGACTGCTTTGTCATCATAATGTCCTCAAAGTAAGGAAAAGATAGATGAAAGGTGTCTCTCCAAAGGAAACACATAATGAGGAATTAGAATCTTGGATGCAGAATGATTTAGTAAATCAGCTCTGGCTCTCATATTGTCCTGAATAATACCATTGTTTATGTTTTTCAATAATCTTGTGCTTTACTACATGAACTCAGGAAACTATACAGATGTACTTTATGATATAATGTATAATAAATCATAAGTAATACAGAATATGAAGTAGTGTGTAATTATAGTTTATAATTACAGTATGGCTATATAGTATAAAATATGGAGAGTTTAGGATTTATATGGTATATAACATACATGTGGCTTTTATAGAAATATCTTTTAATATATTTATATAGCTACATTTAATATATAAGATATAATATGTAACATTCAGACTTCAAATATCCCTTAAGAATACATTTCAGTTTAGAGTTTCACATCAGCCTCACAAATAAATATAGACAGTACACAGTCCAATATTATATGAGGCAAATAAACATGAATTAGTGGAGAAAGTTTAGTTGCAACAGAGCCTTTAGCAACTATTTTTTCACCCTTTAATTTGGTTTTAACTCCTGGAATATCATAGTTGGAACTACAAAACTAGGAAAAATCTAGTTTTCATTGAAAAATATTGACCTGATTACATGAATTTTATATTATTCTTTTTTGTGCCTTGAGCTCAAGTAAGAGAAAAGAAATTGTCTAGAGGATAGTTACAGCACAGATTTGTGTAATGTACTGTGGTTGTTCTCTGGCTGATAACAGAACATGGAAGTACCAATACAGTTGAAATCTCAGCAAAATAGACAAGTTGTTTTTTGTGTTCTTTTCATCATATGTTTTCACTGCTATAGTATTTCATAATAAAGACTTCTGAATGTGTTCCTTTACTGAAGACCACATATGGTCAATAAGGCAAGGATTCAAATCCATGGTTTTGATTGGAGAAAAAAGTGCATAGAGTTGAAATGTTCAGCTGAGTGAAAAAAAGAGTATACAGAAACCCTGTCTCTAAATATGCACTGTTTTTCATAAGTTCTCACTTGTGTATCCAAGTGAAATCTCTGAGTTCAAGCAAGGGAGTAGTAGTATACTGATTTTATCCTTTACTCATTCCCATAAGTTTCTTGTTCTTGGTGTTCTTCTTACTGTACTGGTCCTTCATGAAATATTGTTATGCAAGCCTTTAAGGGCTTTAATTACATTCTTTATTCTTGGTTATGAAGTTAGGCAGAAGGGAAAAAAAAATTACCTTCTAATTTCTCCTTTTATAGCAGTGAATTTTTACTGCTGTGAAAAATACCTGAATAATATTGAAAATACTTTAAAAACCCAAACCTTGAATCATAAGCTCTCATCTTGTTTCACGTTTTCTTTCACCCGTGTCAAATATACAGACATTATTATAATGAGTGAAATATTATATCCGCTAGAACCTGTAATAGACTGTTGGCAACTATTGAATTGAACAAAATTTGTCTCAAGAGGTTTTCCACAGCTATAATCAGTGGGGATTTTTTTTTTTTTTTGTAATAGAAAATTTGTTTTA
>VWYO01015776.1:250927-263714 GCA_013400275.1 Rhadina sibilatrix
AAAAAAAAAAAAAAAACAAAAACAAAAAAACAAAACAAGACTGGGTCTATAGAAGTCAATACAAGTTTAGATGTTACCTTCAAAAGAAGAAGGATAATGGCTTCAATGATCCAGTTTCTGTTCTCAGTGGCTTGTTATAAATCAAAAGCAACTTGAAGCAAATTTCCTGTAATTAAAATATGCATATGGTGCTACGTGCTTAAACATCTTTCATGCTGAAGACTCTCTTCCAGCTCTCTTGCTGAGCTATGATTTTGTTGTCTGTGGAGGTTCTGACTGTTTTTATACCTACTATGATTAAATAACTCTGAAACATCTAAATATGTTTTAGAAGGGGTTAAGCAGGCCAACTTATAAGAAATAAATCTGATACTAAGTACCATCCTCAGGTTTTTATGAGGGCTTTACTAACTTTCCAGAGACTTGCCTGAAACTCTTCATTTACAGACATTTTTGGGGGTTTATGGTGTACAGAACAACCTAAGACATTTAAATAAACCCTTTGGCTTTACTATCACTACCCTTCTCCTCCCTGTAAGTTGTGAGTAGTGCAGATGGACTGGCAGATGCAGTTAGTATCCAAAGACGAAAAAGGTGCTTCACCACTAGTCAGCATCAGGAGTCTGAAGTTTTAAGAAGCCTCTATTCAAAGTGTTTGAGCCTTTTTTAAAATAGGAAGAGGAACAGAAACCTGTCTATATTCTAGAACTTTGGCAGCTCATCAGAAGCTGACGTTCCTATGCAATGTAAGTCCCATAAGAATATTTTGGAGTATTTCTTCTTGTCTCCTTTTATACTTCAAAGCTGCATCACAGACTTTAAATTGTGATTTATTATTCCTTGTTATCTTCTAGTGTTTGTTTTGTTCCCTTTTGCTTATTTTAAACCTTCTAAATTCCACTATTTTTCTTCATAGGTTCTGATATCATTCAATGGAAGAGAACCCTTGCACATTATGCAGTGTTTTCATGATAAATAAAAGGTACCCAAAGACACACAAAGCTCATAATTATGGTTAAAGGCTATTAGGGAAGACTTCTTTACATTATTTTTTAAATAGTGACATTGTTAAGCTCTGTCCTTCCATACAATTTAATTCATTATAAACTGGTAAAAGAATAAGTGTGTTACCCTGTTTCATCTGGGCCAAAGTCAATTTTCTTCTTGTCATTGCTTGAATACATGGGGGCATTTGGTAGACAATGGTGAAGGATGGGGAAATCTGGTGTGTGCCTTAAGGGGATATGATTTTTGGTGATAATAGCCAATGAATAATATTGCATGGTGTTGCTTGCTGTAACACTGGGTAACATCACTTCTATGGCCTGACACCACACTGAGTGACTCACAGCGTCTGTCTTTGCCACCCTGGATCCAAGGATCAGAACCAGACTGCCTGTTGATTGTGAAGAATGAACTTTAATGAAACCAAAGAAGTGAAGACTTTGACTGAGAGGGGACCTCATCAATGTCTGTCAGTATTGGAAGGGAAGGTGCCAAGAGAATGGAGCCAGGCTCTTTAGTGTTACCAAGCAATATGATGAGATGCAACAGACAGAAATTTGTGCACATTCTACCTGAATATGAGGAGGAACTTCTTTATTGTGCCAGGTGTCTTGAGCACTGGAACAGATTGTCCAGAGAGGTTGTAGAATCTCCCTCACCGCAGATAGTCAAGAACCATCTGGATGCAATCCTGAGCAAGGTGATCTAGAATGACCCTGCTTGAGCAGAGCTGAGATCTGATTACTCTAATCCCTTCCAACCCTACCCATTCCATGATTCTGCAACTCTGTAAAACATCACAGGGAAGCGTGAAAACATTAGGAAGCGTGGAATCTAGCATGATGTAAATGGTATGGAATAAGGGGTGGATACTGTATTAGTTTTGGCTGGGACTGAGTGTCTTTTCTTCTTGGTGGCTGCTAAAGTTCTGAATTCATTATGAGAATAAGTTGATGTTTGGTTGTTGCCAAGCAGTGCTTACCCCAAGTCAAGGACTTTTCAGTGTCCCAGGCTCTGCCAGGGAAGAACAGCACAAAAAGCTGTGAGGGAGCATGGCCAGGAGAGCTGGCCTGAACTGGCCAAAGGGATGCTGCACAGCATAGAACATCATGGTGAATATATAAACTGGGGGAAGCTGGCTGACAGACACCTGTGGCTGCTGTGAGACGGAGTGATGGGGAGTGAGTGAGCTGCTTTGTGGTATTTAATTGCCGGCTGGGGTAAATGACAACACATGGGAATGGGAGGAGGAGAGAGAGATCCTGCTGAAAGCAGTGATGAGCATTCACTTACTTAAAACATAATATGGGCTTTATCTGCAGCACAACTTGGAGTATTTATATCTATATTGTAAATTTTTTTTGAAAACTTCCCACTGTATATTTTTCCTGCCATTATATCTCTTTCTACTTTTGATCCTTATCACTTCTTATTTTTGCTTCAGGATTTTTCCCTGATTTTTCCAGGGTTTTGACATCTCCACTAGAAATTCTGGGAGAAATGCTACTCTTAAAAACACTTTTTTATATTACTCTGAATTTTTACAACTTGTCAAGCAATTTAGTTCATTTTTTGCTGATAGTGAACAAATGACTGCCAAAAACATACTTTGTGGGTTGGATAATGATAAATTTGGATTCCAATATTTCAAACTCATGCTAAAAATAAGCAGAGTGAACATCTGTGACAAGCAGGTAATTTTTAATAATATCAGACAGTTCCTTTCTGTGGAGAATTACTACTCTCTCATCTCTAATCAACCTCCCCTGTAATAGCAGCTGCCAATTAGGGATGTTGTCTCTTGACAGAGTGCTCAAACCATGTTTAATTTATTTTAATGTGTTGTGTTTTTCCATGGAAGGTGAGGGGTGGTTTTTTTTTTGAATTTTATGCCATAAGAGGCTCATGTCATGTTATACAAAGTGGTGAGATACACAGATCACAGTGGAGCACCTACATAGATTCAAGCAGATTCTCAGGGGACAAATCCTCTCTTGACAGTTTTAGAGAAGGAAGAATACTTAATTTTCCTTTTTGTCTATATGTATATCAAAACCCACATTCCTTTCTGTTGAGAGACCCTCACAGATTTCCATGAGAATTTTCTCTTTGATACTACTAAACATATTGATCTAAAAGTGAGCTAGTTGTGTTAGCAGCCTACTATATTACAAAAAAAGACAATCCTGTGGAAAATCACCCTAATTTAAGCTATAGGGTTTGAAGGAGTGCATCTATTAATGTAAATACACCATATATTGTTGTTAAATTTTAGCTGTATATTTTAGAGTACAAAAATCCAATTCATATAATATTTAGATCACATTTAATAAAATGTTATCCCTTTACCTACACCTTTATTTTTCCACATTCACACATATATACAGGTTCATCACAATAAATTTCAAGTAATCATTGAAGCTTTGGTGATTTGGTTCAAATATCAATAAATATTGCCAGAGGCAATTTTAAGGCCTTATATTGATCAGATATTAAAATTTCTGCAAAGAAGGAAACTCACCACCTTATTTTTCATTCTTCTTCCTTCAGTTACTCTTTCATTGCTAAAGGGCAGCTAAGGCATATTGAATAACTTCACAACTAAACAGGCAGAGACTGGAAAAGATTTTCCCTTTTTTGTGAAACAAGTTCCTAGTTTCCCTTAGTGGTGTGAGAAACTGAACAGTTCTCGGAGTCTCTGCTTGCCCAAGATTAGGGTGGTATTTTCCTTCTCTCCTCAGGGAAGCCCCGCACAGCCCACAGAAATGACGAGGAGCCTTTAGATGTTCGTTTTCAAGGTTGCTCTTCTTGTTTATTTTATCTTATCACAATTCTTTTTCTCTGAGGGTCTGCCAGGGTCTGGACAGCATGGGCAACAGGTGACGACTGCCCCGCCTGCCCCCAGTTCTGGCCTGCCCCCAATTATATACAGAAAATTACGTGCACATTATTTACAATTGTGAACCAATATCTATACTTTACACTAAACAGGTGTTTTTCACTCTGTCCCAATCCCTCTAAATCTACTTAATGTCATCACCACTGCACAAAATGGAGACGAAGAAGGAGAAGACCCCAGGGCAACGCCCAGAATCCTCCATCTTGTCTCTGGTCATTCTTATTCTAAAACCCCTAATGTGAAAATATTATTATTTTCCTTTACCTTTGAGGGTTTGCAATTCTTCCCAGTGTTGGTAGCTTTTCCCATGGACTATAGTTGAAGTCTTTGCCTGTCTGGGGTCTATGCCAGGGTCTACAACCCCCCCTGTACATTTCTTAGACCCCCTGTACAGGTTTCAAACCCCCCTGTACAGATCTCTGCTTGTCCAGGGATTCCAAAGGAATGGACTCCCACAAATAGTTAAATAACAACTCTTGCTACCTGCAAAACAAGACATAAAAATTGGCCTGTAAATCAGGCAGTATTTGTTTTTTCTTCACAAAGTATAAGCTTGAAAAGACCATCAGCTACTACTTAGAGAGACTGTACAGTTCTATTGCTATTTTGATTCTAGACTTTTGTTTGGCTTAAGAACCACATTCATGGCTGCAAGTATGTCTGGATAATTAAGAGACTTGGAAAAAATGTCATCTCCTGGGACTTTAAACAGTGTTTAGCTTGTTTTATTTTGTTGATGACCAGGGCTTTTCTGAAAAGAACAAAAGAAAAATATCCATGACCAGAATAGCGTAAAAATTGATATATTTAAACACTCACAAAATTAATTTATCGTTTGAACTTCAATTTAGAAAACAATGAATTGGCCATTTTCTTGTTTAGTTGTGGGTTGTTTTTTTTTTAATAAAGTTAAGTTTCATTTTTTCTGATTGATGGATTACTAGATTTGCTGCACAATGAGGAATCAGCAGCCTGTCAAACCATACAGTAAAACATATTTTTGGTTTAAATGACTATATATAAGCATGTGCAAATATATATGCATACATGAAGCCTAGCTGAATTCCCTGTTCCTTAAAAAAATTAAACAAAACTGAAACTCTACAGAACCTTTCTAGAGTTTAGGAAAAGCTTCATAGGATTTGTGCAGTATTCTCATTCCAGTCTGTATCAGACAATTCAGTGTGTGTGTAGTTTATGAAATTGGTAATGTCTGTGCTTTGTACAACACATTCTAAAGAGAAACAAAACAAAAAAGAGAAAGAGGAACAATGAGAAATAATTGAATGAGAAGAACTAAAATAAAGAGGAAATGGGGGAAAATGGGAAGAGGAAAGCTGAAGAGGAAATGGAAATTTTATCTTTTAGGAAAATGATGTGTTAAGCCAGTTTCTCTTCAAGCTGTAACACTCCCTGGAAATGCCACAAGGCATAGGCATACTTATCAAGAGGATAGATCTTTTCTTCCCTTAGGCTTGAAGTAAAAACATTTTGTTTTACTGGACACGGGGAACGTTTGGAATTTCACTGTGGCTGTTGATGTTTCCTTTTCTATTTAGTAAAGACTTAGATTTTTATCAAGCAGTCTTGCTCCTTGAAAATATTTTCCTTTTTGGTTCGTTATTTGTATCATAGTAATGACCATCTTGCTTAATTCTTCCAAGAAAAATAAACGTTGCATACCAGATAATTGTGAAAAGAATTCAGAACTCCTTTAAGACTGGATCTCTGGGAAATCTTTGACTTCATGTGGTACACTTCTTCATGATGATTTATTGTTGTTATTTTGATGGCTTATTGTTGTTATTTTACTATTTCACTCCATGCCTCAGCCTTTCCCAACTATACTACTTCTTCTGTCTTGAGCATAGAACTTGTTTATCTTGTTTGGCATACCTGGATTTTTCCTCAGTTGATAAATCATCAAAATGCCTCTAAGAACTTTTGATACATAAATTAGCAATAGCAAGCTCATATGAAATACACATGTTTTATCTTGAAATCATTTTAGTGCAGTTGTGTCGAACCAACTATTTTTACCAATTTTGTTATATACACTTTACTGGCTTTTGCCAGGGTATGTTTTAATATTACCATAGTGTTAAGAGAGATGAAGAATTCAAAATTTTCTCTCACCAAATAATTCCTGTTTAATATAGTATTGAAAGAAAAAAGTCCCTCTGAAACAGAAGAGTGGATCAGAAGGAGTGCTTTGTGAAGGCACATATCCAAAATTTGGTCAGGTTCCTACACCAAGAAGCTCTTACAAGAACACATATCTCCACTGGCTATAGAGAGCATCTCTGAGACCACCCTCCTGGCCCTAAAGTGTCCCGTTTCCTCTGCCAGTAGCTCTGCCTCTTCTTATTGCCCTATTCTTCTTGTGTTGGCTGCACAGCATTTGTTGCAGAGGTCACATGGCCCTGTTGAAATCAGTGGAAAACAATGCAGTACACATGTGTATGTGCACACTCATACACAAATATACTATAGACATTGTGTTTGACCTTTTCCATTTATCTGACTCTACAACTCAAAGAAAAAGTGAGCTATTGTCTTTCTGCTTTAATCCATTACAGGAAAAAGCATTAGAAATTTCAAAAATGGCTGTGTGATCGATATTGCCCCTCTCAGCTCCAGATTTTCATCTTTGTCTTTTCTTAATTGTTATACCTTTTGTGCACTGATCTCACAAAAATTGCAGTGGCCTATAGTTTCTGTGTATTTGACCTTTTCTTTGCACTTTTGCAGGAATGTTATTAAATAGAAATACAGTTCAGTAACTAGTGATGTTTCTAGCAGATTCCTCCTTAAGAGTATTTGAGATAAAACCAACCATTTCTAAAAATGAGAAATATTTTTCCAGTAATGCTTAGCAACTTTTTCTGGTGGACTCATTATATTAGTCAAATTTCCAGGTTGTCACCTAGTCCTCTTCAACAGTCCAACGGTGCTCTTTGAGAGCTTAGAGCAAGAGATAGGCTATCAATAGAAACAAGATTTTTTTTCCTTTTTAATGCATCTACATTCATCATTCATTTTAAATGCTGCACACATTCAGAAAGATAATTTTTAATGGGAAAAACGGTTGCATCTATATTTTTGAAAGTAAGTCAAAGCTTTGATATAGAGATGAGATAAACCCATAGGAACTCAGCTTCATGCCAACAGGCTTGAGGGGGTTTTTTGGTGAAATATACCATCTGTAAATTCTGTGGCCACACACAGCATCTGCAGACTTAAGGTAAGCTTTATTTTGGTTGTATGCTGATTCAGTAATCCAGACCTATCTGGGAGGGATGGTGCCCCTACATGTTAACCCCCCACCCCAGTATTCAGTATAATAACAGTAGCACCTTTGAGTTCAGCAAAAGTCTCTGTTCTTCTAATCCCTTTTTGCCCCCCTGTAGTTGTTATATTTTGTCACAATTTAGCTGCTAAAAATTGCTGAATGATTTCTATAAACTGAGTGTGTTTCAGAGTGACAGAGAAAAATCCTTGTAAAGAGAATGAGGCACATTCATTCCACATGGTGACAGACTGGACAATGGATTAGACCAAATGCATTGAGATTAACAGGACCATCTCCATTTTCCTGATCCAAATCCTTATCCAAATTCATAATTTTCAGTTTCCTACAATGAAAAAGGAAAATGTTCTTTTATAGATGCTGGATTGGAGCTAATTGATTTTTTTCTGAAAAGTTTCAGTACTCAAAATGATTGATCTTAATTTTTTCACCCAACTCCAAATTCAGTAAATAAATGAGCAAATAAATAAAAAAAATCAATAAAAGAAAAATATTTACTAAGATTAGATGTTTGTGGCACTTCATTTCACACTTCAGTCACCAGGCAACTCCTTACTTCACACACTGGGATTAGAATTTGCAGTTTGGCACCAAAATATAGGCTGCTAACCAGAAGGGGAGACATCTGTCTCCGTAAGATGGACTAGTCAAGAAAACTGGTTTGTATGAGGTAGTCTGACATGGGTATACTAAAGTAAAGGGTAGTGGTCCACATCCATCTGTCATATAAAAGTCAACCTTCATGAGTCAGGCTCAATGACTGAGAAAGGATCATTTTTTATGCCTCACAAAGTTTTCATTTAGACTTTATAGCTTTTACTTCTCACTTTTTTGTATGAACTTATCTCTTTCATGGCAGGTAAATCATTGAAGAATAATAGATGTGTAGTTGCTCATGGACACATGGCATTTTGTGACATATCCAGTGAAATACCCTGTATATAATTAGATTAAAATAACTCCCCATTTTTTTTTCAATTTTTAATTACATTTAAAAGTTCATACATGCTACCTTTAGCTGTGATAAAAGTCCTGAAAAAGCAGATGACATCTCTTCTTCCACCACACATCAGAAAGGTTACTGCAAGTCCTGCAAATAGGAGTAAATTAGTGGAAGTGGCCAGCTCACAACAGACAAAATGCCGTGCAAACTTACTGGATTTTGTATTTTTTAATGTTGCCAGGAAAAGAAGAAAACTTTTTGAGTACTTCTGAAAGCTTGCTTTAGAAAGTTTCTCAGTTTTATTAGGGGTAACACCACTGTAAGTTATTAGAGCTAACATCACAAATTTTGATGTGTTTGTTATGTATGACTGTACAAAGCAATTTATGAGCTGGGAGTTCAAAAAGTATCTGTCTTCTGTCTTTGTGAGCCAAAAAGCTTAAAGGGCATTTTGATTGTTTACTTAGGAAGTAAATAATGAGGTCTCCAGTGGAAGTGTGCTGGTATCAGTATCAGAATTGTTCCTGGAAAGAGAAAACAGTTCAAGTCTTGGCAGAGCTTTCTGATCAGGTTATTCTTTGGTGGCTCAGCTTGTTTAACTGCATGAACCAAAGGCACAAGTCCCTTTTCCCACTCAGAATATCTCTGTTCTGTCTCTTTAAGTGCGGTTCTGATTAATAATAAAGACATCTTTGGTCCATCAGGGTCAGTTATGTGTTTACACTCAACTGTGCAGTAACATGTTCAACATAGCCCCATACTGCTATACTTTAGGGTTGTGCATACTGGTCCCAAAGACTGATATGTTTCTAATTCCTCTGTTAGGTTTCTTACTGCTTCTTCATGTTCTGGGTTTCATTTCCATGGTTTTCAGTTGCATAAAAGCGAGTACAGCAGGTAAGCAATAACAGAGTATCTAGGCACAAGTTTTCTCCAGTATCTTAAAGTTCACATTAACTGTTGTAATTCTTTCCTACATGGGGTCATCTGCAGCTGTTCAATTTTTCCTAAGGTACCTGGAAGAATTACCATGTTGTCTGCTATCCACCAAGTATCCAAAACCCTTATGTCTTGGTCACTGATGTTTCTCAGGTGGGATCTCAACTTCTGTTTTATGAGATGCTTTCCACAGTGTTGTCACTGCTCCCCCAACCTTTTCAGGGGAATCTCCTTGAATTATTTAACCTGTTAATCACGATTTATCATATTGATAAAATTTCATATCTTGAGGGAGTGAGACTGCAAAAATTCAGCAAGCACAGCATGAGCAGTCACAGGTGAGTGTTCATACCCCTGTGAGAGTTTGGTAATTGTATATTGTATACCTTCAAAAGGCAAAGCAAACTTCTTTCTATCCTTATCTTGTGAGGAGTCCATAAAGAACATATCTTTTATATCCAGCACTGCCATTGTGTAGTGCAAGTGCTTGTACTGTGGCTGTTAGGTTTGCAGTATTGGATGTTGCAGCGTTTAGTGGGCTCTGTTTGCACTTAAGCACTGGTAATCATTGTTAGTTGCCATCTTCTGTCCAGTTTTTGGACTGGCCAAACCAGTGAATATGAGTAAGGTGTTCTGGAGGAGATTTCATACCCACTTATTTTTTATGCTAATTACTAAGTGTGAACTTCCACTGCCCAGTCAAAACTGTATGAGCAGCTGCCTGTCTCCTTGTAATGTTCTGTTCACTGACCAATTCATCAAATCTTTACAATGAAGGGGAAATGCATGTGAAGGAAAGAGATTGTTAAATCCTTCAGGGAATAAAGTAGAATTCTTAGAGGAGAGTTATGCAATATGAGTGAGGATAAATATCTACTTATTTAGGGCACTTCAAGCCTTTTCAGTTCCTCTGTACCATGTAGTTGCCTGCACATTTATGCCTTAGGGATAAATTCTGAGGTCTATTAACAGGGTTTATTGACAAGCTTGAAATTTTACCTTTTATTTTTCATTTATCTGATTTCTGTTGGAAAATTGTAGTTACTTAGGACTGGAGTTATAAGGGGAACAGGTGGTGTTTGAGAAATTCCAGCAAGAATTTACTTCCCCTTGTCTGTTTGGCACATCAATACACACACTCTGCAGGAGGAAAAAAGCAAAGCTGTCCCAAAATCTGTTTGTCTCGACGTACATAAATTAAAGATTATAGAGAAATAAGGAGAATGCATGTGTGAAAACCACTGTGTTATGATTTTCATGTAAGTTATTTAAGACTAAATCCACAATTAAATAATGCACAGTTGAATAAATAGAAAATTTTAAACAAAGCAGCCTTGTTCTCCACATTGAGGGGAAATTTAAATTTACAATCTCTCATTTAAAGATACTTGGCTCTTCTCAAATGTGCAAATCTTTACATCAAGCATCTCTACAAAGTGAATTGTAAATGGAGTTCAGACAATATTATACAGATTGGCATTTAAAGATGTCCTTAACCCAGAGCAAGCCTATGGCAATTCTGTCCTCGTGAAAGCAACCCTTTTACATCCCTTATAAACGTCTTTTCACTCACAAGGTCCTCGTTATTCACGGATTGTAAATACTAGTGGGAAGCTTCTAAAGTGTGCTTTTAGGCCCTAGAAGTAACATTGCTACATGATTCAGTTGCAGTGTTGTAAAATAATATGCAGTTATCCAGAAATGCCTTACTACCTGAGGAAGTACTTCTCTGTGTGAGAAGAATGAACTATCTCAGCACAGAAATATAATTATGCCCTTTCTTTTCTACTCTTCACTTCAACAGGATTTGCTGGAGAGTGGTTGTTTTCAGCTGTCATGTCTTTCTTGGAAGTTATATCATTACATAGTTTCAGACATTTAAAAAAAAGCTCACAGCACTGATTACAATTCAGCCAGTGATATTTAATGAACACTAAATGTGCCAAATCAAATGCGTAATGAGACTTCTCAATTCAAGCACCCTTATCTTTGTTTTGTCTCTGATTTTTACAACCTAGAGTAAAGACTGACCTTTTAAATACCCTTTCTGTATGCATCCTATGATACAGCACTGCCCAGATTTAGTGAAGTGCAGTCTGCTAAATTGTACTAAATGGAATTTTACTTCAGTGCATTTTTTTTCCTTTCTACAGAACATCTTAGTGTTGATTACCCTGTTGTGCTATTCACTTGGAGTTATGAAAAGATGAAGGTGGATTCTTCCACATACTCCCTCCCATCACTGTCTGATTTCTTTAATTCCTAAACTCCAAGAAGGGTCCTTAGGAACGGAGATTCCTAGACCACTTTGTTCTATTTATCTCCATCAGAGCAGCATTCCATCCAGCCATGAAAGCAAAACACTGTCCCAAATAAAGATCTTAGTTCAACCTCAGACTGGAAAGCAGGCTGAATTTTAACATTTAACATGTTCTGTCGTTTTTATATACTGGTGTTGCCAGATTGGCTGCACAACTTGTGAGCAGCAGTAGCAGAAGAGAATGTTCCACCCTGCAAAGGAAATTGTACCACAGAAAGCAGCAGAGGGACATTGGCTCATTGGGCATAAGCTGATAAGGAGGAAGAAGCAAAAGGGATAAAATGGCAACCAGGGGCACCACTCAAGTGAGTTGTTTTTTATGGTAAAAAAAAATTATAAAATTAGAAATAAATATTGCATTTTACAGTAAAACATGGGTCTTATTACTATAATATAGTGCTTGACTTTACCATGTTACCCTTAATATTTTCCTCTCCTGGTCATTTAACCACTTTTTTCTCCTGTTCAAATATTTTTATTGGCTGGCTCTAGCTTTCCACAATGCTGCAAAGCTCCTGGGACTTGTCTATGGCTTAGTGCAATTTCATGCTCAGTACCACTCCAAATGCATATTTTCTCCATCTCTTCACCGTCTCTTTTGCTTTCCTCTGTAGAGATCATTTGACATAGTTGCTAATAATTTATTTAACTCTTCAGAAGACTGTAACATAAAAGACATTAACATTGTTGATCAAATAGAGAGGGAAAAGTTATTGATTGATGCAAAAGAAGGTGAAGAATTATCTAAATTGATTGAACAAACTGTGGTATCTCTTCACTACTCGAGCTCCTCTGCCTTTTGTTATGTTTGGTTTCGGGTGGGTTTTTTTGTGGTTTGTTTTTTTGTTTGTTTGGGGTTTGTTTGTTTGGGTTTTTTTGGGTGGGTTTTTTTGTTTGTTTGGTTTTTTTATTCATGAGCAAACTCCATGATAATCCTGATGTATAGAACGACTATCAGTAATGTATTTGCTACCTTTCTGCTTAAAGCTTACTATTCAAAAAACCATCAGCAACTCCACAGGATAATCTTTGCAAGGAAATCCACTTGCAGTGAGCTTTATGGCTAAAATGAGACCAGTAAAAAATGCAGGTAATTTACAGTTAGATTAGGTATCTTTAAGTTACTCTGCAGTTACTGAGATTTTGTAATATCCCCATTTTTCTCAGTGGGAAACAAAACCTTGTAAGGCCTGTCTGCCCCTTTTATTTTATGATGACACTTATGAGCCAGACTTTTTCTACATCCGTAGATCTTTTGTTTTACTCTTGCACAACCAGCCGAGTTCGAGTTTCACAGAGTATTTCACTGTGGATCACAATGTACATCTTACGCTGTCAAATTACTAAAATCTAACTGGTACCTAAGGAAAA
>VWYO01015776.1:263764-295558 GCA_013400275.1 Rhadina sibilatrix
AAAAAAAAGGATGTAGACAAGGATGGCACTCAGGAAGAAGCAGTTGGTCATGATCCCAGATTATGTAAATCAGGAAATAATTCCTACACCAGCTGAAGTGATGGTTAAAAGCTCTCTTTCAGCTTTATCTTTATCAGCCTTTGCACTATTCCACTCAGGTCCTTGCCTGTCTTTCTTAGTTTCAGGGGTATCTTCATTTTTTTACATTCTTCATACCATCTGCTATTCATAGAAGGACTCACTTATGATATCTTTATACATGCAAGAGCAGGAAGCCTTTTCTCAAAAGGATAAGTGTAGGATAAAGGAGTACAGGTGACCTTGCCCCTGATAAGTTACAGCTGTGCTAATTACCCAATACAGCCTCACCCTTGATGAGTCACAGCTATAGCCAATAAAGACAAGGGTAATAAAATGGAGTGAGTTAGCTGGTGAAGGGAATTATCATGGAGGGTCATGAATGTGAGGATGATGAAGCGGAAGGATCCTGAGTAGAGAGAATCACTCTGCTGTGAGGTCAATCTGGGTCTGCAGTCAGAGCCTGTTGTTGGAACCTGCAGTCACAGTCTAGCTAGGGAAAAGCCTGCATACAGAGTCTGCAAACCAATACATGCAGTCATAGTTTAGCAGGAAATAACCAGCAGTCAGAGGCTGTAAGGGAAACCTACAGTAGGAGCTTGCTGCAGCCAGAGTCAGTGAATGGTTGGAGTCAGGATAGCTAAGCTACAAGGAGGGATAAATCAGGACCCTTTTCATGCTGTGATAAACAAGAAGTCTGTGTCTGGGCTCATTTCTACCCTCTAACAAGTGGGCTACTGCAACACATAAGCACCACATCTTCTGTGTGTCAAACCTTTTCTGCAGAGCCCTCTACAATTGTGATAGTATTAACACTAGTCCATGCTAATTTACAGAACCTTTGTCTCACCCATCCCACACCAATCTGCTGTGCAGGGGCACTGGAACTGAACTGATTATTCTGGTGTTTACAATACTCCAGAGTTATGATTTCTATTATAAGTCAAAAGTAGAGCAGTTATCTTAGCCTACTCCAGAGTTCATGATAAAATTGTGGTCTCTTTGCTGAATATGAAAATGTCAGTAATTTTATGCCGACATATTTCTAATTATCCAGAGGTATCTTTACAAAAATAAAATGAAATCTTTCATTTCTTTCCTTCAAGTCTCAAGGCGAAGCTTCCAAAAAAAAGTGTGTTTGTTATGATAAAATTGAAAGAGAGAATTACAGAAAAGCCAAGAATATATTAGGTGAGATTTTGCCAGTAGCAAATGTTTGCTTGCAAATAATAAACCCTGCACAAAGGAAACATGTAATGAATTTGCAGGGAAAGTCTGTATTTCCATGGACATGTTTTAAGAGATTTTGTGAAATAAGATCGGTTACTTAACAAATTAAGGCAGAGAAATGCAAGTCTAATTTACTGAACAAAATATGAGTTTAGCTCTTTGTCAAAATTAAACATTTAAGGAAGATGGAAGTTGCATTTAAGATATGACATACCAACAACTAGCAATTAGGGAAAAAAAAAATCAGTGTGTAACTAAATTTGACAGTGTTCCAGAATTTGTGGTTCTTACATACCATGCATTTACAATGACCAGGAAGAATAATAGCTTCCTCATACAAAAAGGTCTATTGGGAAATTGGGGTAAACTGGCAGAGCAACTAAATTCTGTCCTAAGAAAGTCAGTATCTTAATTCCAATAAAAAAGGGTGTGAATCATTGTTAACTTTATGGTTAGTGTCTTGGGTTGTGGAGCCAGGGACGTGTATTCTATTTCATTTATTAAAAGCAGCTGGGGAGATGTTTTGCTTTCTCTCTTATAACTCTGGGGGGAGAGGGGCGGATGCCTTCTGATAATGGGCCAGCTGTTAAAACCAGGTAGGGCACTGTTTCTTATCTCTTTCACCACCCGTCCTCCTTCCAGGGAAATATTTTCTGCTAATGGGCCATTAAGACACCCCTAAAAGCACATTCCTACCTGGATAAAACTGAGACACAGGAGCACGAGGTATCTGGCTTCACCCGATTCCTGGAGGAAAACTGGACCCTTCTCACCACCACTGGACCCTTGTTCTACAGGATCATCTCTACTCCAACAGAACCACATCTGCCACTCCAGGAGGACTCACTTTTGGACTGCATCCAACACCCTGACCAACAGGGTGTCAGGTTGTAGCTCTGACTCTGTCAGGGTTTTCCAGGCTTGCTTGTTTGTTTGATTGGTTTGGTTGGGTGGTTTTGTTTTCTACTCCATTTGTGTTGTTAATATTCCTAGTAAAGAACTGTTATTCCTATTCCCAAATCTTTGCCTGAAAGCCCTTAATTGCAAAATTATAATTTGGCAGGGGATGAGGGGTTTACATTCTCCATTCCAAGGGAAACTCCAGCTTTGCCTGGCTGATACCTGTCTTTCCAAACCAAGACAGTTAGGAAATCTGCAACTTAATGAAAATGATTTAGTGGTTTTTGAGACAGCAGTAAATTGTGTAAAATGAAATAGACTACAACTTTTAATTATTATTGCCTGATTATAAGATTTGAGAGTTGTATCATCATGTGTGTTTGTATAATTGCTATGAGAACGTCTTCACTAGTGACTGTGGCTTCTGAAAAGTCTTTTTTTAAATGTATAGAACTAATAATAATAGTACTTAGACATATCAGAAAAGAATACTACATGATCAAAGAAATTTAGTAAGATACCTCCTACTGATTTAAAAGTGAATATGAAGCTTAAACCCATACTAAAAATACTGTGCGATGTTGTGGAAAAAAGGGAAACTGCTAAGGCTATTTAGACATGGACATATCATAACTCCCTATTGTTATTTTGATTATGGTGATTTTAGAGGGAAAATGCTTTATATTCACCAATGTTTTGATAATCTGGAAGTCTTTACCATTTCTTTAGAAACGGTGAGAAGTGAGTTCCTTAACAGAAGGGAAATAAGAAAGCTGTGCTGCCAGTAGCATTTTGAAAATGTCCCCACAAATCTTTGAGATAAACCTACAAATGACATCCCATTTGCTTTATGCACCAGATGACACTATAGGCCAAATCTTGCCCTGTCCATAAAATATGACTCAATACAATAAAGCAGGAATAATTTGTGGCAACATTTAAACTTAAAACATAAAATATATGAAAGAGTAAATGAGAAGGAGAAGCATGTGGTGCTGAACAACAGAACATAGAGACAAAGGAAGCTAAGAGAACTTTCAAAACAGAACAGTAAATTGCATGCTGGGCAAAATAGTAAGTGCCTACTCACAAGTTTGAGAATGTTCAGTTATGTTTATTTGTCATTGACTTTCCTCCTGAGAGATATATGCACAGACAGTTAGTTATTCAGTTGAAAAATATTATATTAAAACTAATATTTCTAAACTCAAGATAAGTGGGGAGGGTGTCAGTCTCATGTAATTTTTTTGATTGAATTATTGACTTTGAAAGAAAATTATTGCAAGAAAGAAAATCAGGCAAGAAGCAGACACAGAATTTATGTTTTTTTGGTACTTTGACTATTGAATCAAAAGGTGTTAGCGCTCTACTAATATTCCAGAAGGCATTATTATTTTTAAGGGTAAATTTCCCTAACTGAAAGGCCATAATGCAAAAACACAACAAGCGTTTTATTCAATCCGTTTTACTGGCAGAGAGTATAATTCAACTAACTTCCTCCTATGAATAAGAATTTCCAGTCAGCCCATTGCTTGTTCAGAGTGAACCTCAGCAAATCTAGAGATGATAACCAGAGCTTAATGGCAGTTTTGTGGAGCTGTATATTTTTGTTTTACCTTGTGGTATCTCAAGCAGAAATCAACTAGAAACTTTACCTTAAGTACAATTCTAACACGGACCAAAAACTGTCTTGAAGGGAAAATTTAAATTAATCTGGTAAAAAGCCAAAGCATATTTCTTTGTGTAGCACAATTTTGGTGGGCTAACTTTTAAATAGAGACTTGCTGTGTTTGATTATTTATAGTATCTCATTTACATATGCAATCCAGCTAATTCTGTGTGGAAATGTCTTTCAGAATGTATTTTTGCAAATGTGCATTTCTTCAAGACCTATAGATATAAGCATTAGCTAAAATAGTATCTGTTCACTACTCCTGCAATGCTTGCCGTCAGAATTCTATAACAGTCATATTGTCAGAATATTTTTCTAAGTAATTATGGAAAGAAAAATAGAAAGTTCCAACTCTTTAGCAGAATTAAAATTAGAATAAAAAGGAGCCAATAGGGATTAGGTAAAAAAACTATTAAAATAGTCTACATTGCCAGTTTGCTTCTATAAATGAGACCCTTAGTGAGACTTACAGGCCTCGAATTTGCCAGCCTTAAGAAAATTTACAGAAAGGTAGAGCAATCTGTTGCTGTTTTTGTCATTAGCATTTCTTATGATTAATTATAAAATTCCTGTGATTAACCTTGTCTGAACAACAAAGATATGAGTAAGGTATGCTTTGAAAGTAGATTTGGTGAGAGGATTTATCTGTGCTGAAGTCATACACATAACTTGCAGGATAAGTAATTACTCTGCTGCTGTACCTGGGCTGTTGCTCAATGAGGCCCAGCTTTGGCATCTCTATGGCACACTTCCATTTATTGCTATGGCTACACACAAGCTGTCAGTAGTGCAGTTCATATATTTTTTTTCTCAAGATAAGAAGGGAAATCCATCTAACCTCCATCAGTTTCCCATAGCTTTGTAGACTAATGGATGGAGCCTTCTGATCTGAAGGTTTTAAAACCTGTCCTTTGAGCCTGTCCATAGTCCAAAAGTGAGAGCTAGTAAGATGATATGCTTGGAAATGATCTTACACATATACACTTTAGGGCTGAACAAGTTGTATAAAAATGCCACATTAAACTGCTGGCAATTTGGGAAATTATATAACAAACAGGTAAAATCGTTCTGTGTGAGAACAGATGGAATCTCCTACAGCTTGTGCAAGGATTAAAAAATAATTATATGAAGACAAAATGGTAAAAGAAAAGCCGTTTACCTTTCAGTCATTTCCACTTGTGACATTAGGCAGAAACTATTAGCAATGGCTGAGATGTACATGGAGCCATAGTTTTCTTAGACTGACTTGATATACACCAATGACTCCCTGTGCAGATCCTGCTGCTGTCATGTGATGCAGGAAACCTATATGTTGCACAGTCCCTGAAATGGTGCAGCTGTATATATTCCTGGTATCACAAGCTAAATAAGTACATTAAGCATCTCCTGGGCATACCAGCGGACTGTTGTAAAGGCAAAAAATAGTACATTTTGGAAAAATTTTGGTAGTTAAAATTACCTTTTTGCTTGTAAGAATATACTTGTTTGTTTTTACACAATACCTTAAACAAAAGAGTTTGGAATTAAACGGAAAAGAAAACATGACTTTTGTTTTAGTAACAAAAGCAATGCTTCAGTTCACTCTCTCGTCACAATATAGAGCTTCATATTCCAGCACAAGGAATAATTTGGCTAAAAACCACACAGTTCTGGAACTGAATGGTATAATGAGTGGGTGGCTTTTCTTTTTTCTTTGGGGAAGTTCAGTCTCTTTGTTTTATCTGGCAAAAGGAAATTGATATCTGGAAACAGTATCATGATATGACATAATGTCTTGATGCAAAAATTCCAGGAGATATTTACGTGCACTGAAAGAATATATATTTTACTAAGAGGCATCCTGAACATTGTTTTTGCACAAAGAGAATCACTTTTAAATGTCATTGGCTCAGGCAGATTCTTGTACGTCACACAACTAGAACATCTTGAACTCCACAGCCAAAGTATTATTAAAAAGTTTGCTTGGTTCAATGTTTCTACATAGGTGTATGTTTTTATATACATATACAGACATTGGCCAGCTGTGTTTAAAATTAGTAATTGAATATCAAATACATTCTGAAAGGCAGATGGCCCAGACTTGCATCATGCATAGTAAAATTTAATGACCTATTCATCATTAATTTATTTCCTTGACTCTCTCCCAGCAACTGCATTTGTCACAGTGTTTCACAGTGTTTCTACAAAGTTTAGGTTATGAAGGAGATGAAGGGCTTGAAGGCTGAAAATACAATTTTACAAATTACATGACTGACAGTAGGTAGACCCAGGAAATTATGCATATTAAGAGACTCTACATAAAAGAAATAATTTTGCGTTTTAAAAACTACTTATTCAAATATATTCCCATAGTCTGTGTTTCAGCTTGCCATGCTTTAATAGGGTTAATGCTTCTCTCAAGCAAAGTATTTCAATAATTCAATTCATGTGTTTAAAATTTATTAAAAGCCTTTTGAAAGCATTTAAAAACAAGACTGAAAAAAGGGTAATTACCTATGGTCACTGCTTCTAGTACAGTCTTGTTCTTTCATGTTGACATTGTCGTGATTTATCTGTATTTTGCCTGTTTGTTTGCATGTTTATATGGGAAGTAGCTCATATTTATTCATGAGTAGTTTTCTGAGAGTCTATGAAAATGCTACCAATGTATATGTAATATAAATTGGATGCATTAGAAAAAAGTAGAATTTCTCTTTGCTCTATGTACTATCATTAGAGTTCTTTTTATTTACAAAACAAGTGAGGAAAATGGCGCAGAGTCAAGATTATTTGTGAATTTCTTTGCGGACTATGATTCATTTTCCAAATTAGTCCTTTGGGAAAGAAAAACTGATAGCACACCTTATATTCCCAGTAAAAAATATTCAGGACCTGATCTTTATATCTGGATAATCCTGACAAAATATTCCTGGTTATTGTTTTTGAACTGCATACATATACACTAAAAGTAGCATAAACAGTTTAAATTACTTTCCTGAGTAACATAACACATCCTGAACATTGTTTTTGCATCTTGAAAAATAACCTAACCAACCAACATGCTAGGTCCAAAACTTGTACGTCATTGGTCAGCATGACAAAGAGAATAATTTAAAAGTTTAACGCAAACCAAGGGATGTGTTCAGAGGTAAGAATTACTCAGTATTCCACACTGAGATATGAAACAGATCCCATTAATTTAAATAATTAGAATCCAGGTGACCAATTCTACTTCAGCACAAAGAGGTTTACTATATTTTACTTATCTAATAACTTTAAGGTTTATCTCATTTGATCAGCCATTGATTATTTTTCAGTTTCTTCAATGTTCCTTACACCCTGAGACATGGTTAGTTTCTATTTAGATACGCATTCAACTGGATATGTGTTTTAGTACAGGAAATACACAATTTTGTAAAAAGTTCGAAGTTTGCAAAAAAGAAAAAACAACTTCAACTTTTGGACAACATTTAGGAGATGCAAAAAGAGACTGAAGACAGTCAAGCTTTATTCCTGGCTTTTATTTAGTATTCTGATATGGACTTTTCTGAGTTGTTAGTCTGGCATCATCATGACACTTTATGTTGTCAGTTTATTGGGGTTTTTTTGAGTATATACTTATATATATATAAGTATATACTTATACTTTCATTAACTTTAGCCAACATTGGTTAACAATTGTTAATGTTAATTTTTTATAACGGCTTTGAGTGCCATATTGCAAAATGTGAAACAGTTAATATATTTAGTTATAAATAGATGATTTACCAAATGAAAATATTGCCTTCATTTTGAGCTATTTATTTAAGGTAACAGTAATACCTTTTATAATACTGCTACAATAGTTGGAAAAAACCCAGGCACTTCTATGTGTACTTCAAATTGTATTATAGAGTCCTTGGTACTAATAATCTTTCATCTTTTTTGAGATCAGACAAATCCAGTGCTGAGAGTGCTTAAGTTACCTGAAGGTAACTTACCATTTTGGGAGTCACAGGGTAGCACCCTTCTAATAATTTTATGACTTGAAGTCCTGATTATTAACTACTTTCCTGTAATTACCTCATTTTATTAGTTTACATACAGAAAAAAATTAATGGTCATATTACAAATTATTCTATTCTAGTTTGGCTCCATAGCCTAGCACAAAGTTCATAGACAAAATGTGCATTTTTTCACTATCTTCTTTATAAATCACTCTGATTTCTGAAAACATTTTGAAGATATGCAAGAAAATGATAAAATTTTTGAAAGAAAATTTTATGATCCATTTATAAACCTTTTGCAGAATAAAGAAAATAAAACCAGACAAGTAATGTGGGAAAATTATCTGCTGAGTTACACTTTTTTACTAATTTTTTTTTTCCTTACAGTTTTCCTGAATCATAAAATAGCTGTTACATTTTTTCTTACTTGAAGAGTCCAATTTCTGAACTAGTATGAATTCAAAGAGTGCAAGATATCTAGCAAATTATTCCCTGAAATAATGATCCCATGATATATGAAGCATGAATCCTTGATAATAATATTAATAATAATAATAATTACTTCCATGAATTCAATTTGCTGTCATTACTCTTCAGACAATGTATAAAACCAACTCATTAACACACAGTGAAGACCAATAAGGTCATGTATAAGCAGTTCACTGTGCAGTACTCCTTAGACAAAGTTTCTCAATAATTTTTTCCATTGTAGGAATAAGTTTAAGGAATAAAGGACAAATCCTAATTCACCTGAGTGACGGAGCATGCTGTGCTTCTAGGACCAAAATAAAATAATTTCTTTTAAGCACAAAGATTAAACATGTTGGAATCTAATCAGGGTAGATTTTGGTGATATGGCAACAAATATGGTAGAGATACTCTGGCATCTGTATGGAGAAGGAGTGGCACAGCAGCATCCCTGGAGGTGGTTGCTCTCTCAGCATTGCTCTGTGTCTTTGAGCATCCCTTTAGAAATCTCTAGGAAACAAAGGAGGAAGTGGGTACAAGTCTGAGTCAAGAAGTACCTGCATAAGTTTTAGGCAGCTGTCACATTGTTCAACCTTCCAAGTGGCCAGTATAATGGGAAACTAACATTCCCTAAAAAAAATTCAAAGAGGAAACAGTGTTAAAAGTCTTGGTTCTATTTCCACACCTGTAAAATGTAATGCTTAACAGATGCAAGCTGGAGGAGTAGAAAGGAAGAGGTCAGATTCCATCTTCTAACAAATCTGCAGAACTTTCTACTTTACAGGAGTGAAATATTTCTTTATGTTTACAATGTATTCTGTAAGGATGGCTAGGTTTCTGCTTATTCTTTCAACGTATTTTCTCCTGAAAAATGTTGTTTCAGCTTGCTACTGTTGGCAATACTCGTTCCCCTTTCCTCTCAGATATTCAGTGATGTTGAAGACTCAAGTGACTAATAGCTAAGTTTTTGCGGATATTGTTGGCAATGGAGCTCAATATATTAAGGTAAAGCTCAGATAGCAGTGATTCAGTGTGTTGCTTCTCCAATTTCCTTATCTCCTGAGAGCCCAACAGCTCCAACAAGGGCCAGTAGCAGCAGACAAGATGGTGTAAATGCATATGTCTTTCACAGCTTCCCCTAGGACAATCTGGGTTTTGACTGCAGAATGAGACACTGAAAACTTAATTTTATTCCTTTCTGTAATTGAACTGACTTGAACCAGACAATAAGTAGATGTTTATAATCCTCACACAATAGAACAGCAGCAATAGCCTGGAAATGTGTGCTTACTGCTGTGCTTCCCCCACTGAGTCTTAAACCCCTAAACATTAAACCATTAAACAATGGTTTAAACTAGATAAGGACAGAGTAGTGTTGGTTTTGCCATTAAATTACTATGAAGCTGACTCTACTTCTCTGTGGGAGAGTAAAAAAGGATTAGTACCTAATCTAATAGATACCTTGATAGGAGACTGAAATGTTTTGAATTATCCATACTGCACTGGTGAGAAGATAATACATCAGATATGAACACTGATCCAAGAACAGATACCGTTCTAGTTCTTCTCTACAGTGTAACAGCAAAACAGAAATGCCTTTGAATAGAAAGCAAACACTTTTAGTCTCAGAATCACGTGAAAGTCATGGCTAGGATGTGTCTTGAACTAAACTGTCAAGTGTTGCTTCAGTCCAGCTGGGCGGGGCAAAAACAAATAAGTAAGAAAAAATAAGAAAAAAAAAAAGACAGAAAAAAAGAGGAAAAAAAAGATCCGCCTTTCGTGAGACAGTTTTGCTCACATTTCACAGAACTTTAAACTTTGTCTTACTCTGTAGTATGTGGAAATCTCAATAGAATGCTAAATGACAATTGCCATGAGCTAGAGATTAGAGACAAATTTGCAAATATGGAAGCTGTAGATCAGTATCTCTGTCAAACATGAACCTAAAAGTAACTATCTGCTGCAGAAAGAATATGTGTAATGAGAGACTGGACAAAGGAACGTGTACATTCAATATGACGTCAAAATATATTAAAGGTATAAATTTATGATATGTCATGCTCAAAAGTGATACTTATCAGCTCAGAAGTCATCCAAAGGTATTTTGAATAGTCAAGTAGCCTATCTCAACATAAATTTGATATTTATAAGTAGCTCTTTACTATTTACTTTGTAAGTAGCTCTCATGGTCCTTTTTTTTTTTTTTTCCTTTAGCTTTATTAAAGATTTTCATTTGAGTCACTAACGTATAAAAAATCTTATGTACTGGCATATTAAGAATGCTGCTTGCAAAAATCAGTTTTTATGAGGAGGTTCATCATCACCAGGAATACATAGAAGGTTTCTTGATATGTCAGATATAGAGGTGCAGAAACAACAAAAATGTACCTTGTTTCCAGAGCACAGAGAAATGTCACATTACTCTTAGGCAAAGCTGTTGAGAAATGGTGGAAGATAGAGACAGCAGCTTTCTGAAAGTGCTTGCATCATCTCTGATTGGGAGGCAGAGTAGATGGTGATCCCTTTCTAGAACAATTTCTAGAGAATGGCTCATATTCAAAAACCATAAGAAATCTCCCCTACAAATACAAAATCCTTTATTGTCAAAACTGTTAAACTATTGTCTTAAGTACTTAAGGTGCTCAAAATGAAAAATTCTTTGGGGAAGAATCCTTCACAAAAATGTAAATAATGCTTGTAAAATTAAACAAAGAACCAGGACAGGCAATATTAAAAGGTAATACAGTCATGCAGTAGCTTTGGAAGATGCAAATTTTAAGTTCATCCATAACAGAAAGAGATTAGATAATTGAAAAACATTTCAGGACTTTTCCCTTTTTTGTGTTTTTGTTGTCTTACCTTTCCCTTTCTTTTATAAAACTTACTGTGTTTTGGGCATCTCCAATAAATGTTCTCTGAAAATTGTCAGTAATAGATACACAGATTAGAGATAGAAATATTTTGAATGATTAATTTCCTGCTACATCAGGCAACCTATCAGGGAATAGGAGTTCCAGAAGATGAAGAGAGTATACAAATATCATATTCAATTTGCCATTGGGTGGATTTTTTCTCCATTAATTCATTTCTTTGTGTTCAATTTCTTTTCTTGATATTCCTTATGTTCTATATTCTTGACTATTCAGGAAAGTATTGTAGTAAGCTAATGGCAAACCCTTTTGTCACTTAAGGGAATCCTGGTGAGCCCATCATTCTGGAGCAGAGTGCTATTAAGCTCTGAAGAACTGACTAGTTTGGCGTTGTGTAATTTTAGAGTGAAGATACAGGTCTCTCTTTCCTGTTAACTGTGGGGTTTAGATATCTGATGATCAAAATAGCAGAGAGGACATACCATTCTGTTTGCCCTTTCTAGCAAGACTTTTAAGTCTCACACTTGATGGTCTCCATTTCCTTTGCAGGTTTATTTTTTCTTCTTTATTTCCTCTGCTCAGTTTATTTTCTTCCCAGTGTTTCCTGGGAATTCCTGTTTTCCACACACAGTGACTATTACATTGCCTTCTTTGCTTTATGAGCTGAAACAACAGCTAACAAGTAGGAAGCCTATCATCAAAGGCTGTAATTAACAACAAGCTTCATACACTTACAGAAGGTACTAAGGTACTACAGGTTTTCCTACATCCCCATAGTAAAAAAAAAAAAAAAGGCTGAGAATGGTTTAGTGGCTTCAGTGGAGCTAATTGCAACCTTCCATAGATTTCAAATAGAGGGCAGTTTATCCTTCTTTGTTCAGCTGTGCACAGATTTGCGTGGTATCTAATATGCAATGTGCCTGGAAAGTGTTGAGTTAAGCAATTTAAAGTCTGAATGTGTAGCAGCACAGGAATTTTAGAGGATTTCTTTTGACCACAGATCTAAATGTGTGAATGTTTTGACACAGGTAGTTTAGAAAGCTATATATTTATATAGCCAAAACAGAGCTGGGAGATCTTAGATCTTTCCTATTTAGGTTGTATCAAGTTGTCTCTCTGTTCTATAATGCATAGACTCAAAAGATACACAAAAATACACAGAAGCAAAACCCAGCAACCCAGAAAGTTTGTAGACTTAGAAAAAGAATTATAGGTAATAAGATAATTTGTTAGAATGGCTCTGGTCTCCATTTAATGTTTTATATGTTCTTTTTAGGTAATTTTAATTAAGAGGGGAAAATAGCAATAAATGTTAACAATCTAATTTAGTTTTACTAGGGAAAAACTGAATGCAATTAAATTTCTTAAAATAGTTTTAAGCTGAGGCCTGTATAAAGGTTCCTATTAAAAATATTCCTATTTGAAATCTGATTGAGTGCAACGTGCTTCTTACAGTGGCCAGGATTTGGGATAAATTTTATATAAGTGGCAACAAAAACAAACTACAGATTTTTTAAGTTCAAAATATCTACTGAATTGCTATTATTAATGATCTCAATGGAGTTAAATAGCTCTCCCAGCACGTTTTTGGACTATGAAGGAAGTTAAACAGGAACTTAGCTCAACTTCTCCAGAGCCAAAACTCTGTTTCTTAAACAGCTCTTAAGTCTAAAATAAGTACTGGGACACCTTCACGGCTAGGTAACTCTTGTCACATGAGATTTCAGTCTTTTTTTATTGCTGTTAAATATTTAATATCTGGTTCCCCCACTTTATGCCATTTTGTGAGGGCACTATATCACTCATTATATGTCAAGTTCAATGGAACTGTGTCATTCAATGGAATATATGTAATTTCAATGGAATTGATGTGGTTGGGTGCTATCTTGAAAACACTCCTAGCTCACCCCTGTAAGTGTCCATATATTTCTGTAAATTACTCTAAAATTTATTTTAAACATGTTAATGGGAGTGCCACTGAATATATTCTAGTAGAAATTAGGATTTGAAGCTATTCAAATTATTACAAGTAGTGTAATCATAAATGTTTTTGATGTATGAAATCAACTGATAAACAAAGACTGCACCACCACTGTCTTTCCATTGGCAAAAGTCTCCAGAGATCTTCAATTTCCAACCATTCAGATCACAGATGACCAAATGGGGTGGATCATCCATTTTGATTTGCTCATATGACTTCATGGTATTTCTGCATGACATTGGTTGGCAGCAGTAGATTTTGCATTTGGTTGGTTGTTTTTTTTGATATGAAACATGTATTAACTAGGTATAGTCACAGTTCTTTCTTAAATTGAACTTAAATTTTTAATCTTGTTCTGAATTATGCTGGGAAAATAAAATATTATCTGTTATTGCTTCCCTCTAACAACTATATGTTAATAAAATAAAAATTCTTTCATTCTTTCAAGGCACAGTTTTCATACATGAATAGACAAATAAAACTCATGCACAGCCCATAAACCTCTGAATCATATATCTCTTTTCTCAGCTAAACATGCTGAGCTTTTTTCTCACTACGCACATTTCAGCTCAGTTTTATGTTAAGTTCATTATATGGCATTGGTCAAGAAATTTCATTTATTATAGGGATATTTTTTGTTATAACTCTCTGTAAGAGAATAGCTCTTCACAAATTTTAAATTATGCTTTTTCATACTTGCTTATAAAATTAGGAATTTTCTGTAAATTATAGCAATTATTTATGATTTTCAGAAATGGGAATGTCTCTTCTTCAATAAAATCAATACAGCAAAAAAATTTCCCTTTGTTGTATGTACACAATTACATTAAATACTACTGAAGTGTAATTCATTAGTGTGCACTATCCCAGGGCATATTGATGTAGAAGGTTATTGCTTAAAAAAATGCATCGATATCGTGAATTTACTTGATCTGTTCTTATTCACTTGTTCTCATTTTTTCACCTTCTTTTTTTCTTTTCCAGTGACTGCATTCTTATACTTTTCTGCCAATGAAACTTTGAAGAGATTAGAAGAGGAAGTAGAAACAGAAAAAGAATCCTTCAGCAAATAAGCTTGCTATTTCCTCTTTGATGAATTGTAGTTATCATCAAAGGTAAACCACCTCAATGAGTAGCAGTCTCTATACACTGCCACTGTGTTCTGAGTTTTGATGCAAGTCTTCCTATATTTTCTCTGCATCAGAAACTTCCTGTATTTAATTTGAAGTATGAAATATTATTGAAGGATGTGCTGGAAAATATTCTGCAGGGTTTTTATTCATTCCTGGTCCATCCACACTGAGAAAAGCATTTGAAGCTATCTTGAATGTGGTCCTGTGATGTACAAGTTATATTCACAATATTTCACTCCACTTCCCTATTCGTGTCTCCCAGCCTACCCCAAATCTTAATGTCTTGGTTTTATCTCTTAAAAAAAAAATCCATTCTCTTTCTAAAATGGAAATACATTAGGTATTCAGACAAAGGATGGAAAAAACTTATGATAGTAGATTGCACTCATTATCTGAATTTTGGTGCTAGATGATTACTACATTACTGTCCTAGAGGTCAGACCCCCCCATACCAACAGCAACAAAAACTAAAAAAAAAAACCAATAAAAACCCAACAAAACGATATGTTCTAGTTGTCAGTCACTGAAACATGCAGAATAGAATGGGTGATATTTTTGCTAAAACAAAGAATTTAAACTCCAGTATTTTACTTAAAAATTAACTTTTCCCCAGACACTCAAGCAATCCTGGCATATTGGTGGCCTTTCTTACCACTTAATCTAAACTGCTAAGGCCTATTGTAGTTCTCTATTCCCAGCTAACAATGACCTACTTTAAGCTACAGATTTCTGTTAAGTAAAAACCCATTAAAAGGGAAAAAAAAGTTCCCTCCAGGCCATCTGTTGTTTATTTTTCTATTAGCAGAAAACTGTTCTCTTGGAGAACAAGGGTCAGTCAGCTCCACAAGAAATGGGAACATTGTGCCCTTTCATTTGCTGCTTTGTAAATAGTAGCAGGTATTACTTTTCCCTCAAAATGTTTAAACAGGTAGAAGTGGGTAATGTGATAATGCAGTCTTTGCAACTATTCGTATTTGAATTCACTATAAAACATCAGCTGAATGTGGATTTATGAACTCCTACTCCATGACATTTCTTTTGAAAAAGGGTGCAATTTTCTGATTAAAAATTTTCTTTCGTTGCACGTTTAAGCTTCTGACAAGATAATGGCATAACACATATTATCCTACCAGCATTTTTATATTTGTATTTTTCTTTAGTTTAACTGCATTTTGTTTAGCTAAGAATATATTTTCCTGTAAAAATTAAAAATGCCACAAGTAAGGTAAAAAACCCACAGCTATTAGCCAGCTGTGGAGAAAAGAGTGAGGAACCTTACCCCATGCATTTTCTGTAGCATGAAAAAGAAAAAATATGGTGGAATTGTTCTGATAATTATATACACTGCAGATATGAAAGGATTTATTTTTTAACTAATTAAAATCAAATATGTACATATCCAACTATTTTTACAAAATCAACTTTTGCAACCTCTAAAATTAAGGAAGGACAAAGCAATAGGTGGTATTTGAAGATAAGGATAGTGAATCATATACTTGCAGTGAGTAAAATGTTGAGCTTTTAATGAGACAGAAATAATTTAATGAGACATATAATAATATAAATAATAATAGCAGAGCCAATAAGATCTTTCCCCCTCATTTTAATGTTCTAAAATTGGAATTATGTGATGAGCAGTAAATTTTTCTTTTCATTTACTGTATTGATTAATAGTAAATTATCTATATAATGCTTCTTAATTTATTTAGAAGCTAAACATGAGTCATAATTCTTGATGCAAGGAAGAGATATAAACAGAAAATGCATTATATCTTTTGGTTGCACTCCTCACAATTTTGTTGATCCCCTTTAAATTAACTTAATTAAAAGTAAGCCCAAATTTCTTTAATTCACACGATGTAATCCAAGTTGAATGATGCATAAGATGATAAAGATTCTTAAGAAATAAAACAGGAGACTCAGACATCAATCAATTGTAACTCTATTAATGTCTATGAGCATTTATTTTGATGAGCATATTTATATAAAAAAACTTGGGGTGGTTTGAGGATTTTGGTGGTTAATTGATTCTACCAGTCAGTCTGTGCTAGTACTGATTATAGAGAAGATTGTCTCCTCTGAGGAACTGATATTATTTTGAAGGAATTATGAAACCTCTCTTTGTCAAGCTTTAGTGTTTTAATATCTTTTTTAGTGCCAATACCAAGTGATATGCTGTGTAAATGAAGTACTCAAACAATCATTTCCATTTCACTGAATTACTGTCCCAGTAAGTATTTGCATGTTCTGGTTATTTTTATCACATTTTGCTTATGCAGGATAAGCTGGAACCATTAATGTGACAGTTTCAGATGATTATACTACACTGGTGCCAGCACAATTTATTTAAGCTAGTTTTTTGCATCTGTTCCATAAGACATGCTTGAAAATATTCATCACACTGAAACATGGAAAGCAGAAAGGTCATTGCTTCTGTTTTGATTTCCTCAGCTCCCCCGCCAAAATGTAAAGTCAAACCACATGAATTCTAGAGGATCATAAACTTATTTCATAAATTTTGATACAGGACGATAACCAGTGCTACAATGAGCAGATTTGAAATAAAGGAACCCTGTTTTAGGAAAAGCATGCATATAGGTCAGAGAGAAACCATTCTGTTTGAACATATGCTACCACTATTTTTTTTTTAATATATAACTTAATTGACTATAAAGATTGGGAAAAGGTAGCCTAATAGTGTAGAAAAATATCAGTCACCTCCCTATGTGCTTTCTTTCACCTTGCTCAGGTCTGATGAGCATTCTAGCCTTACATTGATGCACCACTCATGAGGCAAGGAGGAAAGGCTGAAACTGCTGAGAGACCACCCTGAATGGAATACTCCTCCACCTTGGAATCAGATGTGTTTGCAATTTTTTCACTAGAGCCAGGCTTAAAACAACTCTATAGGTTAAAGTTTACAATCTAGTTCTAAAATATCATGGTAATGTTCTTATTATTATTCTGAAACCATTTTTTTTATTCATACTATAATAATATTTGCTTTGACTACCACTCTGCTTTAAGCACAGCTTTTTGCTGAGCTCCCCTAATGGCACTCATGTCACTTTTTTTTTTTTTTTTCCCCCTCCATGTGAGTTAACATGTAAATTAATAGGAATGATCGAAGTAAGGAAAAAAATGTGGTGTTATGAAAGGAAGACAGTCAGTGTAAGTTAGTAGAAAAATATTTCTGATTTTCCCTTAGTCATAATATTATAAACAACAAGAAATAATAATGGACATTCTGTTTACCAAAATTACAGGTAAATGGATGAGTTCATTCTAGGATGTTATTAAAGACAAACTGAAAAACATCCACAGTTCATCTCTGACAGCACTTCAAATTATTCTCCATAAAAAGAATTAGGACTTTTTAAATTCTGTTATAATTATGAGTGGTCTCCTTCTTTCTTTTAATCAGAGAAAGTAAAAAGAAGATAATAAAATATTTTAAAATTTAGGATTATGAATCTCGCAGTCATATGACAAAGCCTACAATTTTTCGATGGAAAATATCTTTAAGACCAAAGCTACAAACTGGAATATTCAAGCAGACACTAGAAAACTGAAGACTAATTTATTTATGTTGCTGATTGCTTGCCCCTTGCCTTCTGTCTCCTTCTTGGCTATCTTAGAGGTATGTCTAGCACGTGCTTTTTTCATAACTTGAAAATCCACAAAAGATTTTGACTTTTGACTAAAACAGGAGGTATTTTCAGAGATATTCTCAGTAAGCTTTTTGGGAGGACAGAATTGTTTTCAATATTTTTTTGAAAGAGATGGTATAAAAATACAGATTTTCTATAACTTATGGGGTAAAAGACAAGAGAGTTGCATGACTAGAAGTCTTTATTCACAGGACAAAAATTATGATGTTAATTATGTATCATTTTGAAAATTTGTTATTTAAGTTGCAATGTATGTTTTTTACTTTAGCTCAATGAAATATCAAACTAAACAGTGCATGATTTTAGAATTAAGTAAAATTTTAAATCAAAACTATAACTGCTAGACACAAAAGTACAGTGAGAGAAAAATAGACGTGAACAGGGTTTAGAAAATCCTGCTAATACTGTCCTTCCAATATCACTAAACAGATTCAAAACCAACAAATGGCTGTAGTTGCAGTGCCTTTATGATTGTATTAGTATTCTATACTCAGACACAGCATAAAGGTCAAATGCAATTCAATCAGCTGTACTTCACATCTTTCATAGCAGGTAGTACATGAATGAACGTGTGTGACCTATTTTTTATTTTTTTTTTTAACTCAAAACACTGAAAAAACTTGTGCTGAGGTGGAATGCTGGATAATGTACAACACTGTTTAAACGGGGTAAGAAAATTTATTTTGAACTTTCCATCCTTGGACTTTATCACATTCATTAAAGGTATCAGATAAACATTCCAAATACAATTCAAAATTTGTATTTACTTTTATATTAGTTCTAAAAGCAACTTCAGATATCTTTTTCCATAAGTAATCTCAGAACAGCTAGCTACTGCTTCAAATTTATGTAATTCCCCCTTGGAGAATATAAGCAATGTTCCAGTCTTTACACAGGCTGGTGTTCATATAGATCTTCAAAGGCATGCAGTTTCTTTCTGAGTGAAATGCACAATTTCTGATACTGCTAGCTCCTACTGTCAAAGCTAGCTTTAAGCAAAGCCATGTATGTGGATGACCATATCATAAGGTTTCAGTTCAAGGGGTATTTTCTTTTTGTATGGGGAATGTTAAACAATATCTGTACTTGTTCACTGGATGCTTCTTATTTCCAGAGTATCTGATATTTTGTTTTAGGGAATATTTTCTTTTCTACTTCTTTGGTACTCTACCCAATTTTAAGCATTTTAAATTATAATTTTAAATATTTGTCCACTTTCAATGCTCTGGAAATGCAGTCAATAGCATTCAATCCCCTTTCTTAATCTTTCTTTTCATGATTTAATAAAAAGTGTCAAAACACTGCTGAAAACAAACATTACAGTGATTCCCGTGGAATGAGGAAACTTTGTAGTGACTTCAATGAAAGGCAATAAGATGAAATGAGAAGGGCTGTTACCATGAGGATCATCACAAAAAGAAGAGGGAAGCTGGTGATGCTGGGTAGATATTAGGGCTATTAAGCAGCAGGGTTTTCTCTTTTTGGATGTCAGGTCTCCCCTAGGAAATCTTTTGTTTCAGCTGAAGTGGCAAGAATTCAGTCATAAAGAACAACATATCAGAATTTGATCCATCAATTCAGAGAAATCCTCAGTGGGATTGTAGTACCTTTAGTTCCATACGTGTTTGATTTTGGGTTTTTTTTACAGATGATAATATTACAAATTTTCATAATATAAGGGGAGTGAGATTTCTCAGTTCTAATAGTATTAATTTCTGTTTACGTGGGAGATAAACTTGTAAGAACGGACTCCCAGTGTGACAGAAGAATAAAAATCTTGTATTAAAAACAAAAGAAAAAAATCATTTCCAAGCTCTGGCCAAAAGGTGACTGGATCACCTTAAAAAATCTGTCGAAGTTATCCAGCCACTAAGTCCTTCTCTCACAGTCAGTTTCATTAATGCCTCGACCTTGTTTCTCAATAGCCACTGCCCAGGCACAGGAAGGAAAAGTCTGCCATGCAGGACTGTTTTTGCCAAGTGCCCCAAATCCAGCCAATAGATATTATGAGGGGTTTGTCTTGACCAAGTAAAAGCTGATCCTATAAAATGAAAATCCATTAGCAATTGGAGAATATTAATTGGAAAATACAAAGCGCATCTTCTTGCTTTTTGCACTGCTAGAAACCTGGGCCATGAGTCAGTTCCACCATGCAAATGCCTTGTGGTAAACGAGAATGAACAGGATCTGTTTCAAAGTAGACTCCTTATCAAAAATAAAATCCTAATGCAGGTACATCCTTTGAGAATCTGTAAGTAACAACATTTTTTGCCTTATTTTAGAATTAAGCATTAAAATACTAGACCACTTAACTACAAGTATGTATTTCTTTCAGTCAGTTATTTGCTACTGGAGACTTGAGAAATAGATCTGGAAAGAGAAGACTACTTTCACGAGAAGAAAACTTCTCTTTTATGAAATGTTGTGCAATTCAATCATAGGCAATGATGCACATAGGCAATAGCACAAAATATGTCATTGACCTAATCCTAAATAAAACATACACCCTGGATTTCCATCTTTTTCATTATATAAAAAAAAAATTTAAAAGCCCTGTAATATATTGATTTACTGACTGAATGCTTTATTTCACTAGTTGTCTAAAGCAAAATAGTTTAGAAAACACTTGCTCGTGCAGTATAAAACACAAGTGATCCCAATGATCAGTGTCACCCATCTTAAGTCACAAGTCTATGATCCTTTTAATGTTTTGTAAAATCTATTCTTTGGACCTTGTAATAATCTCTTCTTATCTAACAAATACTTAGAGAAACTTGATATTTGAAATAATAGATATGCACTGAAGGTTCATTATCACTGATGCAGTTTCTAAATTTAGTTCAGGTGTCATTGTTGCCTCAGTGATGACATTGATTCCCTTGCAGAGGGAGTCATGTTGTTCCTGGAGTTAGCACTCACATTACAGTGATGCATCTGGCTGCTATACCCTGAGGATGCATATTTTAATCTCCAAGGCATTTGTTCATTTGTCCCAGAGTAAAGAGTCTTTGGTTTGTGAATTCAGAACCGATTGCCACCTCTGTGTTGATATTATTGATTCCCCTGAACAGTTTACTGATGCGGTTCATCTGATGACCAGTGATTGCTCGTGTGAACGTGAGCAAAAATCCTATTCCAAGCAATATCACCTTTCACCCATGATGTGTTCTAATGTTTACATAGACGTGGGGCAGTGCAAAAATGTGGTTTTAAAAGAAAAGCACTTTTTTCCAAGCATATCCACTAGCCCAGGTACATATGGTGTTGCCACTGTTTGGCACAAATTTTTCCTAGCAAAGCAATATAAATCATCTAATGTAGATATGACCAACCTCTGACTTGTGATAAGTTTCAGCTTCACTTTGCGCTATAGTGCAGTGGTATCCTACAAAACCCTATGTTCAGTAAAGATAAGTAATCTTTGGGTAACTTAATTTACAAACAGAGAGTGTTAGCATCAGATATCTGAAAAATTTTTTTGAAAGTGTTGATAAATGAAGCAGAGTGGAAGAGTATCCTTACACACAAATAAATGTCCCATTAGCAAAGTTCTCTTCCTGGTGAGGATACCTCCCCCAGCAAATGCTGGAAGTAGAGGGGCTCTCAGCTTCAGATCCTGCCTTTTTGAGTGTAGGAAAGAATCAACAGAAAAGAGGGCAGATGCTTTTTGCTAAAAGCAATTGTGCCTCAAGTAAAGAACGGTAAGGCTTGGTACTTCAATCACTTTTATATTAACAGACAATATTAAACGATTGGACAGATATGGACTATGCAGTTAAATAAAGTTCTCAGTTTTACAACTATAATGACATTGCAGCCTGCAGGAAACGCATTTTAGCTTATCAAGTTCAACATTCAAGTGATGAAATAAATTAAACTTGTAAATAATTTCTACTTAAATGACTAAGAAATATTTAATATTTCTTTTGTCAATATTAATAATTAAATAGCTTAAAAATAGAACTCAAGATCTGATTATCTGTGATAATTTGTTAAATGGAAAATGATTCATAAAAAGAAAAACATCTTCAAAAATCCCTAACAACTGAATTCCTAATAATGAAGTCTGAAACATCCTGAGTGGCTTCAAAATCCTTTTTTGAAGTTGTGATGAAAACACAGGAAGCTAATTTTTTTTAAGTTAAAATTATGAGAATGATATCAATATAGTCCTTAAAATATTTCATTTATGTTCAAATACATTTATACCTATTTATATGAGCGTGTATGTGTGTACATGTATAAGAAAGAATACAAGATTAAAATTTGTCTTTGCGAAAGCCAAAGAGATTGCTGAAACTAGAGGGAAGCTAACTACACTGCCATGTTAAAAAAAGCACACATGGCATTATATTTACAAATTAAAAATATCATCTATATCTTTGCTACTGAATGTAAGACAGAACAATAAAAATTCCACCTTAATGGTAAGATAATTAGTTAATTAGTGGAATCAGGATGCCAACAGTTCAGACTTCAATCTTGTAATAAACTGAAAAGATCTGATCTAATTTCTTTCAGCTCAGAAATAGGCAGAAATTTTAAATCTGTTTTGGGATTATTTACGTGTGCTATAAAATTACAGATTAATTGCCTAAGGCCTTTCTGGTACGATAAACTTTAAGTATTATACAACTAATGGGTTAATGAACTGGAAATTAAAAAATGGAGAATTCATTCCAAGCCTTTCCATAAGCACCCAGGTTATTTTGGGATAAGAAATAATCACAGTTCTTCTGTACATTTGTGAGCAATGGAATTAGACTTTCGAATCTTCTTGTGATCTTTAGATGTCAAAAGCCAAAGCTTTCAGCAAATTTTAATTTCCAAATGTTAATTTAAGTAATTAAAAGGAATCTGCAGGAATAAGCATGCCATCTTACTTGTTCTTCTGCCTCTCTTTCCTGGCATAGCAACACAAAGAAAAGGCAAAGGAAAAGAGGAAGTGTGGTTGAAGAGCACACGGCCATTGCAATCCTGTCTTCTAGGGAATACTGTCCATACTTAAATTGACGTTTAGAGTCTTTGAAATTCAGTGACCTCTTAAGAACCACAAGGTTGGACCTGACATGGTTTTGCTGCTTTGAATCTTGCTTATTAATGTTTATATATATAAATGAGAAACTGTGATTAATTTCCAGATATTTAAGGCCAAATGAGGTCAGTTTTTCTAGTCCTCTGAACTGTGAAATCAGAGTACATTAAGTCCTGCATAAAGCTGTAGGTAGACAGAACCATTTCAATCTTCAGGATATTAAACTCTGTGGCTACAGAAGGAAAAGAACAAAATCTTAGTCCTGCCAGTAGTCTTAGCTCATAGGAGTTCTTAGGAAATCAATTTTTGAAACAAGCTCAAGTAGTCTTATTTTGTCAATCCACATCATACGCTTCAAGGTGAAAAAAAAAATTACGTAGACTCCTTACCAGTGTTAGGAAGGGAAATATCTTCTGACCATTTTATGAAATATGTTGATATTCCTATAAAAAAGTATCCAAGAAAGATTTAAGTGGTTTCATAATTTTCATCAAAGCTTGTTCTACTCAATATAGTATTTCCAGTCTATATATAAAAAAAAAAAAAAAAAAAAAAAAAAAAAAAAAAAAAATGAGAGAAGAGGGGAGAATAGAAAATAAGAAAGAAAACATTCAACCTCCTGTGTTTCATAGGTAAAAACAACCAAAAAAAAATTTGCAAACTTTAGGAAAGATACTGTCCAAAGACACTGCATTCAAGAGAAGCCAGCGTAGTACTTTCTCCATACTGAGAGCCATGTAAGCAATTCCCCCTTTTATCTGTCCATCCAAAATAAAATTGCAGATGAGCTTTCTCTGGGTAGGGCCTAGAAGTTACATAATATATAATTCTATCCCATTCAGAAATAACAGTATATTGATCATCCTTTTTTCCTGAATCTGGGAAATAGCCTCTTTGCAAAGTATCCTGTAAATTATGCCACATGTGTTATGAAGCACCATGGTAAGAAGGTGTATATGCCACACCAATTCAGGTTTTTTTAACTGCTTTTGTTGATATATTATTTCTAGACTGCATTAGACTGAGTATATCAACCATATACTGCATTTTATATTTTCTTTGTAAATTTAGAAATAGTTACCTTATTGGATAGTTTTATAAATATCCATGCTGTAAGTTATAGAGGTTTTCAGAGTTTTAAAACTTTTTCAACTGAAATTTGATAAGCTAAATTGTTTGAAATGGATAGGTGCTTATTTTTTCTTCCTTTAATTGCTTGTGTGGTACCTTTGAGGTCTTTCCAGTGTACAGATATCTTTTGTGAAATGTGATCTTAAAATCCGGAGTATTTTCATAGCAAGAAATTCTCACAACACTATCAGTGAAGGCAGGATAGCTTTCCTATTTCAAATGGATGTTCCCCATTTTATTTAACCAAGAAATGCACGAAGCAGGCCTTTTTACTGGAATACTACATACAAAGGTCATGTAGAGATGATTGTTCAGGATGACCTCCTAACTCTTTCTGAATCATTGCTCCAACATCTGGTTCATGCTCCAGATATATGTCCTTATGCATAACTCTAGTAACTTTGGATTAATAATTATTATGACTTGCTGAATATTTTGAGTATTTTTAAATTCTGAAAAAGAAACACTGAATGCATCCTTCAGACTATTCTACCGGACAATACATTATTAAATGTACCCAATATGCGAAACGTTTAAACTTTAAAAATTGTAGACATTTCCCTTTTTAGCACATTAGTGTATTTTCAGATGGCAACAAGTCAGTGTAGTGCTATTAATAAATTCACTGCTTTCAAGAAATTTAACTGAATATTGGAGATAATTCCATTGATATTAATACAGTTAAATAGATTAAACAAAATCAAATTAAAATAATATTATGCTACAGCTCACTTGTATGATTTTTCACTTGTATTTTAAATACTGAGATTTATGTGATTCCCTTAATGTTCCCAGGACTTAGAAGTGTCCATCAAAGGAAATTGGAAGTTGGATTTGATATAGGTATATGTTTTGTTTCATATAATCACTGGTTAGCAAAGTAGCCCTGGAGGTCTTGAAAGGAGTATCCATCACTTTAAACATGCTGACTGTTTTCAGTAAATTGAAGGAAAAGCAGAAGTTAAACCTGTTCTTTTTGTTCTTCTTTTGACACTTCAATTCTTTGGAGGAAATGTGTAAATAAAGAATGCTAACAGTGTCTCTGCTGCTGTCCTTGAGTAATCTTTATCCTCATGCGCCTCTTCATCATGTTGGATTACAAAATAAGTTACATGGAGACTGGCATTTTTAATACATGGACAATTTGGTAAATGTTAAGAATTGCAAGATTTTAGCTGTGGTAAGCTATGTTTTAGGTACTTCTGGATTTCAAGGCCATGTCTATAATAAACTTAGTAGTGAATATCTCTGAAATTAAAAATAGAACAGTAAGAAACATACTCCTGAAAATACTGAAAACTTACATTTCAGCTGATATTCAGGGAAAGTTAAATGACATTCTATCTCCACTGTAGCTTGGGACAAATTTTCTTACCAAGAGTCAAAAATAAAACATTTTCTATATGATGAGGCAGATCTAAACCAAATAGTACTAACCATGAAGAGTAGAAAATTGCTTGTTAGTAAACCAAAAACTGAATTACTCAGTTGGACAAAAAATAACTGCTGCTGTTAGTATGGAAAACAATTTTGAATAACAAGTAGTGGATTTCCCCCCTCTTATCAACTCAAATATTAGGATATTTGCTCTTTCTGTTTTTTATATATTGTTCTTTATAATCAATCATCTCTGATGAAAAAATATTTTTTGAAACCTTGTCCATAGAATTTTTCAGATCAGTAGACTCATACACTTCCACAAAACAAATATGAAACAAATAATCAAAAATTCCAATTTCCATCTCATCAGGCTCTGTTCTCAAACACTGACCTATGCATTTGACATTTATTTATATAGTGAATATATAATCATCCTGATGATTAAAGTTGTCTGTAGTGAATTCCTGCCACTCAGTAAAAAAATCACCTAAATTCACTTTATATGGGCATGAATTTTAAATAATACAGAATGAGGAAATAAACACAGAAATATGAAAATTCACAACACTGGTTTCTTTAATTCACATAGGCTACAGTAAATCTATGCATATGTTATGCAAATTACATGTAGGGAGAGGAAGTAATAAATCCACCTAATTTTATAAACACTTTCAAATATTTACTTCAGACTTTCCCAATGCTCCCCAAAAGCTTCCCTCTCTCTGCTTCAACTGTTTTTTGATACTTCCTAGCACATCAGACATTTCAGTGGAAAACCTTATCACATACTATTTTTGCATTTCGTTTTCTGTTGTCACACAGTAAAGAAATACAGCAAGTGGTGCAATGAAGTGAATTCTGTTTTCCTCTTTTTCCTTTCCCTTTGTACAGAGGTATGAGAAAAGTATTTTTTCCCCCCCAGTTATATAACTTAAATACCTAACTGGTATAACTTCATTGTATAAAACTCTGGGGAGTTTTTGTTAATCCAGGCAACTGAAATTACTTGTTACACTTCAGTGCACTTCCTTTGATCATAATGATTTGTTGTTGTAAAGTATCAGAGAGATAGAAGTAAATATGTTTTGTAAGAAAAAAACCTGTTCTTTTTGTTATGACAAGTAAACTATTTTGGACTATCCTCTATGATTTTATATGGATTTTATATCAGGGAGAAAATTCAATGCATATTGAACTTTTCTTTGTTTGTTTCTCCTGCCTTTCTTTTTATCTTCTTACTTGCAGTACAATGTATTCATTAAAATAGCAAACATATGTTCACAGAGCTGTGACCGAAACTTTGCTAAACCATTCAGTGAGTTTTATCTAAGTAAATCTTCCAGCACCTTGTGAAACCTTGCTAAACCTTGCTGAAAATCTTGCTAAAAACTTTTGCATGTTAGTAGTATGATAAAGTGGCAAGGATAGTCATATAGTTGGAATTAGATATATGCTTTCAGACTTTGCTCAAATGTGCATTTTAATTGCTATATCTTTATTTCTGCTGCCTCATCTGATTTTGTATTTTAAATAGTCATTCCTCTGGACCCATCTTTTAAATTAAGTAATGTCTTCAGTCCTACTAGTTGGATGATTATCTATAGCTTATTATTTTAAGAGTTTTGAGAGCAAAAAGTAATTTTGGGCATTTAATAAATTTATTATTATATAATATTATAATATATATATATAATATTATTAATAAATTTGGGCATTTAATAAATTTATTACTGCTTTTCTGTAGCCTAAGTGCATTTCAATTTGCTTTCTTAGGTGATGTCTTAAGTTTTAACTTTCATGTTTTTCAGATTCTGTGCTGCCTAGGGATGTAGTTCTGAGCCTTATATTAAGTGCCAGTAAGCTCTCTTCACAGAGCAGGTAGACAAATTCTTCTTCTGCTGAAGACCAAGGACAACTTTCAGGCCCAAAAGCATAAATAACAGTTGACTGAAGAGAGGAACAAGAAGGATGAGACCTCACAACCTGGAGCTGTAATTGGACAATTAAACCCCAATATGCAAATGGACCAAAACTTATAAAAATGTAAGACCTCATGACCGGTCATTCATTTTGTGACTATTCTAAGTCCACCTTGGGTGTAGCCCTGGTCAGGCTCCTGTCCTGCCCAAGGTGTATCCTAAAGGCCTTTCAATAAACACCTACTTTATTCTCTAGCTCTGTCTAGTCTCTGTTTCAGGTCAGCCTTCCCAGGCATCATAGGAAGTGCTAAATTGTAGGTCCTTGTCAAAATAAAGGGATTTTTCTATCATTCCAGCTTGTTCTGAGGTGATAAATTCACTGATTTGGCTTAAAATACATATAAACTCAAGTTTTATTTTATTTGCATATAAAATGCCTCAGGGTCTATAGGACCTAATATGAATAGTTGAGTGTTTCATCTTCTGATGGAACAGGGCTTCCACATAACCACCTATGTGTTGTACAAGGGAGAAGGCTGGAATTCGACTGTGGTTAAGCACTGAAAAAAGGGGTTTGGATTTTGTTCATACACTCAGCACTACTGCCCAGTCGTTGTTACTGCACAACCTGGGATGACCAGCAGCACCATGGCATTGACACTGTGGATGGTTTCCATTTAAATCCCATCATTTGGATATTTTTAGAATGGTACGAAAATGGGAGAGCATTTTAGTTTTAGGCATCAGTGTTAGTGTCTGGATTTTTACCCACAGAACTGATATTAACTCTGATGGGAATGGTAAATCCTTTGCATTTTGTTACAAATATCCTTTAGTGATTTCCTGTGATTGGATGTTTAATATCCATTCAGTCTGTTTATTTTCAGATTAGTGTGGTTTGGGGTCTGACATTGATATAGACAGTGAACACAACTCTGCAGAGAACATGCTCTGTTTCATGAGAGCTTTGTGGTGAATGCCAGCCCTGCTCCCAAAGCTGGCCAAGTTGAGTCATATATGCTGCTGTTCAGCACCTCCTGTATCTGACAACACAAGAGGCACAGATTTTGACAGGTTTTGGAAGTGCAAATCTCTTGGTTGCTGCCATAATGAAGTCATGGAGGGGAAGGGAAAGATTGGACTGAAAATGTGAGTGAGGGATACTAAACCCCTACCAGTGCTATACTGATAGGAGCAGTGTCTCTGCTGATTATATTCAGCAGACATCTGGAATCTGTTTTTAGCACAAAGATGTATTTCTTGTGTGACCTTGAAAAAGACATTTCATAAAGTTGTTGTCATATTCAAGCTGACTGTAAAATGTCCATTCATTTCAATGAGTTATACTGTGAATAAGGAGAGCTGCAGCCTGCCTTGATTAGTTCATGTGCTGTACAGACATTATTCCAGTGGGCAAGACAGAGTTAGTGTAGCAGTAATGTAGCATTATAAATGTTGACAAATATAATAACTTTAGCTGGTGAACAGCAGCTCAGGGTGACTGTAATATTTTTGTTCACTTCATAACAGCCGACATTTCTCCAATACTGTTTCCTCAATAGCCCCTGTATGAATCCATTGTTACTACATTAAAATAATTGTCCATGACTGAGGCCTTTTGGCTCGTGGAATAATGGAATCTATATGTAAAATGCAGGCTAATTAAATACCATTTTGTACCTGTAAGTTTTGATGAGTGGCATTTTCACAGTGGATATCTTTGTGTTGCAATCACAAATAATTATCTCTACAACTCCAGAGGGAGAAACAGCTGATTGAAAAAGCACACAGATTTTCAGGTCAAAACCCCCCCAAACCTGCAACTTCCCAGAATGCTTAAAATTTTGGTAGAGAGCAGGGAGGGGAACACAAAAGTGTATAGAAGTTTTAAAGAGTTGGATAATAAAATAAATAGTTGAGCTTGATGGGATCAGTGAAATCACTATTTATGCCTTTACTATAATGATATAGAAGAGGAGTAGCTGCCTCACAGCATTCCCTCTGAGAGCCCTGCTAGCCCTGCTGGTGTATTCCTGATGTCACACTTCTGATTTCCTTGTATCTCATGACAATTCAGGGAGCACACAAAACAAGGTGTTCCTTGGTGTGTTAGGGTAGGTAGATACAGGTAAGATGTAATGTTGAATAATGTCCTTTGGAACAGCAAAATTAATAAATTTTGCTTACTTTTCTTTGGAAAGAAGTCAAAACAGCAAATACAGTAATCTGTATCAGATTTCCCTACTGAAAGCAGCCCTGTAGCTTGCTTGTCTGCTTTTCTGCATTAAGATGATAACATCCTTTCTCTTTTTGTCTGCTTCAAAAAATTCATGCATTCTGTGAAAACTTGCTGAAAAAAAGCAGGCTTTCAAACAGTCTGAGCTTCTCAGGCAGTCTGTGTTTTCTACAGATGCAACAGTGTTAGCTCAAGAATAACACAGTGCAATCTCCCAATCTGAGCATGTTATTCGTAGAAATACATACTGACAGAGCCATGAATTAAAATTTTGAATCCCTGAAAATCAAACCATGATAAAATTTGTTTTCAATTCTCAATCAGAGTTGGGGATTTGATTCCATTCCTGTTTCCAAAACATACTTTCTGACCCTTTTGACAGTGGCAGTAAGTGTAGCTTCTTTTGCTTCCCTGGAATCTACAGCTTCTTTCAATGAGCATCATCTGAAAAATAATTCAACCAGCTACAAAATCACCTCCTTGAACAACTTCTCTTCTTTTTCAAATATGAAGTATTTCTTCTAGGTTGATATTTAGTGATTATTAATCAGCCTTTTCTTTTCTTTGGCTGTTCCCACAAATAACCACATAACATTTTCTTATAAAAAAATAGAAGCATGTTAAAATTAAGTAGCAAATTTTAAACAAAAGAATGGGATTATCCTACCCATTAGATAGAACATCTGTGTACAGTTTCTTCGGAAGGTCAAATGCTGAATTAAATACTGTGAAGGACTGTTTCTGTCATGCTAGCTAGACACATGCACATCTAAAATAGCAGGAATAATCAAATTTCATACTTAAACAAGCAGATTACTTATGAAGGCTAGGAAATAATTTTGTAAGGGAAATATTTCAATTTGTTATAGCGGGTTCTAAATGAAACCAGCACGGGCAAACCATACAAAATTGGGTTTATTCCATCAGTAAAACTGTTTTCAACTTCATAAGTTCAGAGTCAGTAGCCTGGTCAGTCTTAACACTTTTTTGAAATCACCAGCTACACATAATTACTTCTACATGCATAGTAAAGAAAATACCTTGCTTTAATTTAAGGATTACATTTTTCTCTCAGAAGTCCTCTGCTTGGACATCAAGCTCAAGGGTGCTCAAGGAGTGTTCAAGGGTTATGGATATATGGGCAAGGAAGGTAATTCTCTGACATGTTTACTGAAATTTACTGAGATGATGAAATTAAAGGCACTTGAGGGTGTATTGATGTTGGAGAAGGGAATACAGGTGATCTTGCCCCTGATAATTAACAGCTGTGTTAATTACCCAATGCAACCCCACCCCTGATGAGTCACAGCTATAGCCAATAAAGACAAGGGTGATAAAAGGGAGTGGGCTAGCCGGTGAGGAGGATTATGAAGGAGGAAGAACCTTGAGGAAGAAGGATCCTGGGAAGAGAGAATCACTGCTGTGAGGTCAGTCTGGGTCTGCAGTCAGAGCCTGTTGTTGGAATCTGCAGTCACAGTCTAGCTGGGCAAAAGCCTGCATTCAGAGTCTGCAAACCAATACATGCAGCCATAGTTTAGCAGGAAATAACCAGCAGTCAGAGGCTGTAAGGGAAACCTAGAGTAGGAGCTTGCTGCAGCCAGTCAGTGAATGGTAGGAGTCAGGATGGCTAAGCTACAAGGAGGAATAAACCAGGACTCTTTTCATGCTGTGATAAACAAGAAGTCTGTGTCTGGGCTCATTTCTACCCTCTAACAAGTGGGCTGCTGCAACATATTGATACCTGCTGAACCACTGTGAGGAGACAGCAGTTTGTGCCAATGTCAGCTACCGAGTGGGAGGGGCAGCAGCATCACAGGGAGGAGTGCACAGTACCCTGCAGGGAGCAGGGGACGCATCCAGGCTGGATGGAGCACGCACAGGGAGTTATGCTGGGTACTTCTGTGAGGGGTAGAACTGACTGTCCCCTGCAAGGGGATTCTCTGACACAGAACCACAGCTACAAAATACAGCTGCCTTCACAGGTGGGAGGAGCAGCCTAAATGATAGCAAAGTCTTCTGGGATTTTTTTGTTGGCCTTTGGGGTTGGTCTGTTTGGTGGTGGGATTTTTTTGTTGTTGTTGGGTTTTTTTGGGTTTGTTTGGTTGGTTTTTTTTTTGGTTGGTTG